>MU227218.1:1567630-1591328 GCA_018584345.1 Thuja plicata
CGACCCTCCTCTTCTTCCATCCGACTTGCGGTGGGGGTGATGCCTCCCACTGTGCAAGCACAGTGAGGAGGCGACGCCTGCGGTCATGCCACCCACTGTGATTACATAGTGGTGGGGCGTGGACGCGCCATCCCACACCCCACTCTTTGTTGCCCTGCTTTCCTCTGCTCTCTTGCACAATGTGTGGTGTCGCCTCCAACCTCTTGCATGCCTCTATTTCATCGCCACTATGCGGAGAAACACTGAAACCCTCCTCCTCCTTCGTCTTGCCTCCATGATTTTGCCTACCCTGTGTTCAGTGTCGTCGTGCGGTCTTGACCTCCATGTCATCATCGTGCATGTCGCCATGAATCATCAGGCATGGCTAGGGTTTCAAAACCCTAGCCCTCTACCAGATTTACATAAAAATATATATATAATAATATTAACAGAGAACTTCATTTGACCTTTTAATAAAAAAACATGAGAGATGTGAGGGAGAATTTATAGGTTTTAAAATTAACTTTAGATTTGATCTAATTCTCTAGATTTCAAATAGAAGTTAATTTTAGTCTATAGTTAAAATGTTTGACTTTAGAGCCAATAGAATTCTAGAAGTAATCTTTAGTTAATTAGTTAGATTTAAATCAATTATTAAGTTAAATTAGATTATTGAAGGTTAGATTTTGATCATGTTTTAATTATAAATTAATTAAACATATAAAAATTTTGATTTAATTTTAAACTTGGAACTCAAATTTTATACTTAAAATTTTAGTTGCCAATGTGGACTTTCGAACTTAGTAATTTCTAGAAGGATATTTTAATTAAGTATGTTAATAATTTTAATAGATTTGGATTAAAGTTTAAATTAAATTTAGGAGGGGTTATTATATGCAAATTTTATAGGACTTTATTTCTTTAATCATATTAGAATTTATTGGATGTTTGAGTAGGGATTGTCTTATTTTATAAAGGAAGTTATTATGCGATAAGATAATCAATATAATAGTCATTAAGGTTCATTTTTGGTAAATTTGATTTATATTTTAAAAATTAGACATTTCGTAATTATGTACACATTGAAATTTGTCTTTTGCTAGTTTCTAGGTCACAGTATTATTTTAGAAAGGGTTTAATTAGGAATTTATTAGAGATATAGGAAGATTAATGTACAAAACATTATAGTTTAAATTTATGAATAATGCTTTTGATATACCATTTAGATTTAATATAACCAAATTAATATTTAAATTAGTTTCATATCAATTAGTTATGTTTTTGTTATTCTTGCTTCAGAAATCATTTAATGGATAAATAAGTTAATATGTTAAAAGATCATTCTAACGTTCGGTTGACTTTTGGTCAACCCTAGTCAGACTTAGTCAACTATCTTGCTAATAGAACATGTTCAAGTTCTAAACATTTTAACAACCATCTTGACCCCCTCTCTTCTAAACATCGTTATGCGTGCAAGTGTAAACTTAGTTATACATAGTTAACATTAGTGCTTTAGGGAAAAAATTTGTAGTTGTGTTTTGCCCAACTTTTGGGCATGACAAATTGTTAATGAAGGAAAAGGAATAAATTTAGAATTATGGTTTGAAACTTTGAAGCTATAAAAAATAGCATAAAATGAATTCTATGAAGTCTAAGTGTTTTGTTTGGATTATTAGAAGCCATGTAAGCTTGTAGGTGTAATCTCTTTCTTGTCTAAAATTTATAAATCTATTTTGGATTACTTTGGAATTCTAAGGCTCTAGATGTAAAATCAAGAAACTTCGAATAAATTATGTGAAAAAAGATTTAAAAAAAAGATCCTATGAAATATTTAAATTATCTATAACTATCTAATTCTAAGAAAAATATGAGAATAAAAACAAACTAGATTTGTTGGGCAGTGTAGAGAACTAAGACAAAATACAAAATGAATGGATGAAAACCTATACAAAGGATAGAGGAAACATGTCTTCAAACCTAAAACATTTTAAAAGGTTGATAATGTCTTCAAAAGTCAAAAGTAAAAAGTAAAAAGGGAAAACAAGTCATTCAAAAGTCACATTAAAAAGAGGCTAGAGGGGACAAAAACTTGGGAAATGATTGAATAAATATAAAATAAATAAAGGGGGAGGATCCTAGGGGCTAATTAGACACTTCCATCATTTTGGGATCAGTTTGGAGAGAGATTTGTATCATTCCAAGTCACATAGAGTCATGTGTTAGGCTCTTAAATCGTCATTAAAAGTTAAAATGTATGCCCATTCAAATAAGGGCACTTACAAATCTATTATAAAAAAATTAGAAAGTGATCAATTCTAATTTTGTAAAATTTTAAAGAAAACATTTATGTAGGTGTAAAATCAAATTCGAATTCCCTAATTTAATGTAAGAACAATAAATAGCTCCTTTACAATTCATCTATGATAAATCAATAAATCCACAATGAAAAAATAAAATCACCTAGATATATGAACTAAGACAAAAAAAAAAAATTAATAATAATAATAATAAAACATTTTCACAAATAAACAGAAAAATTAACACATGGGATTAAGGTACTTAACTCTAGTATTTAATGTATAATTTATTCTTTATTGTTTCATCAACACATCTTAGGTTGATACTATTAAATAAGGTGTTTTCTTTTGTGGGATCGATTTCATAACTATGGGTTTTGACCCTAATAGTTGTGAATTAAACTCTTTCTACAAAAATGAACCTATTGTCATATTTCCTCATAATTTCATTTGCCTCAAGTATTTGAATATGGTTATACCAATATATCTAAATAGAGCTTGTTTTGCCTAGCCTTTGAAGCACCCTCACTTCCTACCTCTCACCTTAGTCAAAACCTTACATCAATTCAACAAAGTTTACAAAATTGAAGACACTTCAAACAACAATGTCAATGTTTAATTGATTCTTATTAGTGCTAACCCTAACACTATACTTTTCTAGTGATGATGTATTGTGTAATTTTTAATTTTTTCTATTTTAAAACAAATAAAAATAAATATTCTTTTGTTTAATGCTCTAACACATCAAATATCTCCTACTTATCAAATATCATTTTGTTTAACACTCTAACACGTAAGTTTGAATGTTCAATACTCAAAAAACATAATTAACTTAAAAAAATAAAATGAAAAATTTTATTTTTTAAATCAAAATTATAACTAGGGAAAGTGTACCAATAGTCCTTATAGTTATCTTCAAGCATCTATAGATCTTAAATGATACATCAGATTTTGACAAATTTTTCTGTTGTTGTTTCTATATGTGACTTAACTACTTATAGCTATTGTTCTTGTCTCTAGGTAGTAACGACACACGTTCTAGGATTAGTTATGCACGCAGGGTCAAAAAGTGGTCACTTCAAAGTATCGCCTGATGCCTACTTAAGGATGTCCCAATAACCATGCACTGCAACTGCCTCAAAATTTGCCAATACTTGCGCATAAATGTCAATAAAGTTATACAACTCTTCCAATTAAAGTCTACAAATTATAACCATTTGGAGTAGAAGTGGACAACTATTGGTACATCTGAAATTTATGAATGAGCTTTTGGTTATCATTTTTTTGGTTTCTTTAAACTTAATAATTGAAGGATTAAGTAAACAAGAAACAAATTATCATTGAAATGTGATAGACTAAGAACCCCTTCCCTTACAAATTTTATGGAGACCACTAAAGAACACTTGATTTAATGGCAAAGTCCATATAATATATATATAAAGAGCATTGAGTTTAAATCTTCTTCAATATAAATAAAACAAAACTCAAAACTTTACCCCAAACCAAAATAATAAAATAAAAATTTATAGTAATTAAATGTACTATTAAAATGAGTGATAGGTACACTCATGCCCTTGCAAACGTCTTTATTTCTTCCACAAAATAAAATGAAGAGATTAAATTCAATCTACCTTTCCACGCGTATTTTGTTTTGTCAGGCACGCTTCCTTTACAACTCCTGCTTGATATTTTCCGTTTGGATCCTCGTCAAAATAATATTCTTTTTTAACTCAATAGTGACCGTTTATTCATTTTAAAAACAAGTTTGTTGCCCCTCCATCCACAAGAGTCAATTACAATCCCTACAATATAAAGTGAGCGGATTATAATTATTATTTTAATAATAAACATATATTTTCCATAAAGTAGCAATTGCATCGATAATACAATTCTTCCAATGCTGTTAGTCTATTTTATTTTATAATATTAATATAAGAATATCCCTCTCATTTTACAATTAAGTTATACATAGTTTTCAAAGAGGTAATGATGAAGCGATGGAATTAAACAACTTTATTTAATTAAAAAGATTAGGATTGAATTAGATTCTCTTTAAAGGAGTGTATTGCTGCCCCCCTCATATGATTTTTTCCCTTATTTATTATTTGAGATTATGCATAAAGTCAATTTCAACATCTTTGGGAAAAGTAAATTGTATTGGATGTTATTATTATCATTATTTTGGTTTTAGGTACATGGTGACTTATTATTAAGTTAATATGAAAAATAAAAATTCAATATGTAAATTTTAAAAATATTTTTTTTTTTTAATAAATCATTGTTCAATAAATATGTTAAATGAGTTATTATTTGACTATCTTATTCTAAAAGATAATTGTTATTCTTTTTCTTTTAACTAATAATATTTACAAGATATTCATTAAAAAAAATGAGTCGTCAAATGTAACTCTTTTAGTCCTCTTTTTGTTCTTATTGTGCTTTTTCAAGTGAAATATTGTAAAATCATTAACGGAATTTCATTTTTCCACCATTTTTCTTCATCAACTGATTATATGTTTTTTTTTTAACAACCTCACTTCTCTTAATCAAAACACTATCTCAAAAAGGGACAATATGTAAAAGAGACAAAATCGACTTCTACACTTTAACCCAACATCTTTAATTAGGTTATTCTTCATCTACTTGTTACCTACCTTCACTGATTAATATATTAAAAAATCAAAGCCAATCACTAATTAATTAAATAAATGTAATTAATTAGACTAATGTGTGTTCCCCCTTTTTGACCCTTCATCTAAGTTAAGATTATTTTGACCATCCATCACATGATTCAATCTCCCTCGTCCACTTGAACTCAAACCCCCCTCTCATCTCCCTATGCAAATTAAGTCAATATTAGTCCTCCATCAACTTGATTAATCGCATTCCTCCACTTGCATCCATCTCATCCTTTCATTACAGGAAAAATCATTTTGGGCATCCAATTTAAGATCTAATCATAATCATTCATTTTCATGGTAAAACATTTATATAAAGCATCTCTCAAGGAAATTTGACCATAACCCAAAGTACATGTTTGAAAATTAAGAATTCTTATTCAAAAGCAACTAAAAATCCTTCAAAAATCTCTCACCTTGAGCCTATCTAAAATATCAAAGAGTTGGGAGGTGTGGTACACTACTTTTCATTTTTTATTTTTATTTTTTTCAATCAAAAGCATAGGTTAGATTTAGGAGTATGTGTTTGGATGCATTTCTCATGTTTACCTCTTACAATACCTAGTATAGTATAATATAATGTTGTTTTTATATTATGTCATGGTGAGTTTTGTGTGTATTTACATATATCATAGAATTAATTTATGAAATTCAAACTATTACAAATAGAATTATTCAAATGACAATTGAAGGTGAAAAAAATAGTTTAGAACTAAAAATAAAAATAAAATATTTCAACTTACAATTGAAAATGAAAAAGTAAATAAGACATTTCAACTTACAACTAAAAATGAAAAGAAATCAATGATTCCTACTTATAGCTAATAGCTAAAAAGAGGATGTGAGAAAGGAAAATAAAGTGAGGATGTAGAAACAAATTGATTGAAAATATTTTGTTCTTAGCCATAGGATATATTTTTCTTGATTTGTGCAGTTGTATTTGATTAAATAATATTAATGGTTGGATGCAAGAATGAATTTTTCTCCTTGTAGATTATTTTGTTGCTTTTTAAGCTTCACATAGTTCTTTTATTTTATCTTGTAGCACTCAATGTAATAAATGGGGAAAAGAGTACTACATGGGCATATATTGGTATTAAAAGTTGTTATTACCAGTATTGATACCTTGAACAATTTTTTTCTCTTTGATAGGCTTGTGAGCGATATCATATTAAGATATGCATATCACACTAGGACATGAAAAAAATTGAGCCATTGCTAGTGACATATAATTTTATTTTTTAACATATCTAAAGACAAATTAGATATATAGCATTTCACACTTGCACACATTAAGGGGATACAATATATGTTATATCACTATTTTAAAAATATATAATGTATTTCAAATATATGTAATATTTTTTGCTAAAAATTTTAATATGAAATAGTATATAGATCTTTTGTGATAAATATTAGTATCTTACAACACAAATTATAAAAATATATTAAAAATAAAATTTAAATAAAAAAATAAAATGATACTCAAATTATAGATTCCTATAGAACCTTGCACCACCATCAAACAATCTACCCAACTTGAAAGAAAATAATAATAGTTTTATCTAGAAATGGAAACCCAATGGCCCACCATACCACCTAACATTTCTTAGTATATTCTCTTTCTTTTTTTTAAGGTAATGTAAATTTTAATCTTCCCAAAATTTATAGAAGCAGCCTCACTAGGTGTTTACCACCATCCTCATGTCTTTCTCAAGGTTTAGCTTTATTAGATGAAAGATTACTAACTAAAATTTCTTATTATAGTCTCAAACTTTTTTCTAAGTTATGCAAATTTTTATATTCCCAAAAAAACAGCCTCACTAGATGTTTACCACTCAGCTCATGTTTTTTTCAAGCTTAAAGCTTTTCTTGATGGAAGATTACATTTTAGAATATGTTAATAATAATAATTAAAATAACTTGTAAGACTTGTCTATTATAACACTTTTTTATAAATATTTTATGAGCACAAGCTCATTAGAAAATGAGCTTCATTTTTTTTGTAAATAAAAATGTTTAGTCATAAATATATATTTTAAAATCTATTTTTTTATAATTTATAAACATAGTTTAAATAGAGCTAATTGATATTAATATTTAACTTGTTATATGATTTTCATTTCTTGAATAAAATATATTTTAGTTTTAACCATAATCATTTTACATTATTATTGTATTCATAATCTAATAATTGAACTCATGCTCCATTGTTATAAGCTTTACATTCAAAATTATTATCTATAAAAATAATAAAAATATTTTCTAAAACATTGATGGTGTATAACAATATGTCCATTGATAAGAGATAAAATAATACAACACAATACTTAATAAAATTGCATGTGTCTAATCTGAATGATAATGACATCACTTATGGACGCTCTAAATGAGTATTGACAATGGTGTCATCCAATGAAATAGGAAAATGGCTATCTAGTCCCGTGATGTGCCAATGTATAAATTACCTACGAAATGATGGAAAAAAAAAAAAAACACTCCATCATATTGAAAACATAACCATGCTAAAAAGTTGAATGAATGAATACTTAAAAGAAAATATTATTGTCTATAACCATGTTAAAAAGTTGAATGAAGGAATTCTTTAAAGGAAATATTGTTGTCTATGAAGTGAGCTAATACCCTTATAGACCGACAAAGTCCAAGCCCGTCCATTCTAAAGATAATCACCTGAAAACACTCAATTCCATAACGTAGTTCCAAATGATGTGATACGTTGCACTCCCCTATCCCTCCTCCATTGTAGCCAATATGATCTATTCAACAATATATTTAGTCAAAGATCTAAGCAATCATAGAATGAACATACCCACATCCCCACCCATATAAAACAATTTGAGTTTGCATACTCAAACCCGTAGGACCCAATAACACACTTTTTAGATGACTTGGTCACCATCTAAATAATATAATATTTTGACTAATTTGAAATGGTGACCCTTTTCTTAGGGTCCAATTTTCTACTCAAAGTTCCCAAGGAACAGTGAAACACGCGATAGAGGAAAAGAACAACACCCAAAAACCAAAGAAACAAAATAAGCTTTATGCATGGCGTTTTTTTAACTTTGTACTACGAGAAAACAAAATAATTTGAAACCCATTAAAGTAGCGAAAAACGGCATATTTGAATAAAACCATGCAAAATTAATCCATTGTACAGCTTCCCTTTCAAGGCACTACATTGAACTAACCATTGGTTGCAGGGTTTGGAGTACTCACCACTCGAAGCCATTTGTAGAAAAAAGTTGTATTACAAATTGCTGAGGTATCAGAATGCAATGTCAAAGACAATGTATATGATGTGCATGAATGCTATTTGACTTGAGCCCCTTAATAACTTCTCGCAATAAGAGGTAGGACATCTAGTCGGCGGTTGAATACATCCTTGAGGAATTAGTCTCACCCTAGTTCGTATAAGTTCTCAAGATACAGGCTGCTAGACGCTGAACTAAATCACTGTGATACCTCCAGATAAATAAAAAAATTAAAACTAAAAAAACACAAAAACAAAATTAGCCTCTTGTACATAATTTCACGCAACCACTACGTCTCTGACAATATTTTTTTCCGGGCACGATGCCCCACATTTATGGACTCGGTCTTTGAATATCTTTTGCATATTCAGAACGGTAAGTTTGAAATTGTAGTTGTTTTGCTCCAAATATTGGTTGCACTATCAGCGTGCTTGTCGCCCGCAAAACCAGTCATCATGCCCACCCGAGAGAAAATTAATTTAAATTTCAGTATGCCAGGAAACAATATGTGATCACATCAGACTGAAAAATCAACCACTCGTTTTTATTATTATTCATTTGGGAAACAAATCGGTCATGGAATTAGTTGTGGTCAGCTTGCATAGTTTCTGGTATCAGTTGCGTATTATTTCACATTCCGAAAAGTATATCTTGGATATTATTATTATATATATAGTAATAGGGAAGATTACGTTATCATTAAGATATAATTGGTCTTAATTAATTCTAATTTTAATTGTATATAAATCTATTTCTAACTTCATTAAATTTATTATAAATTTTGAATATACTAATATTAATTAATAATTTTTTAATTATATTTTTTATTATTATATAGTAAATTGTATAATTATTATAATTTATTTTTATATTATATTTGTAGTAATAAGTATTTTTTAATTTAATCTTTTATACAGTCATAAAATATTAATTGTAACTAATATTGGGTTAGGGTCATGTAATTTAATACTCTATTCTTATAAGTAGAATAGAACTATTCTTATAAGTAGAATAGAATTAGGTAATATTACAATATATTTATTTTTTCTACTGGCATTCCATAAAGTATATCGTGTGCATAAAAACACCTTAATTAAATTTGCCAGTTTATACATTAAATGATAAAAAATAATAATTGCATTTTTTAAAGTAAAAACAAAACAAAAGTATATCGTGTGCATAAAAACACCTTAATTAAATTTGCCAGTTTATACATTAAATAATAAAAATTAATAATTGCATTTTTTAAAGTAAAAACAAAACAAAAGAATCACTTATGTTGAGTTTTTCTAAAATAAAATAAAATTGTATATATAAAAATAGAATAAACTCTTCAAATAAAAATGAAGTAATATATTAAAATTAAATATTTTAAATAAAAATTAAATTTTCTGTCAACATAGTAAATAAAGTAATTTTAAACTCTTAGGTAAATAAAATAGCTTTGGGTGTTTTTAGATATATATATTTAGGATATTTATACTAATGATTCAGCTCTATATATTTATTAAGTATATAGATAGTGAATCTAAAACACACTATTTTTCACCTCTTATTTGGTACATTAAATGTCATCTCTTAAAGAGAATGCAATAGTAATTTATTAAAACTTCAAGTTTCTTAAACCTCTCTAGAAGGCATTTAATGCATGCAATCTGAATGAGGAAAACTGCAACCTCCCACTGCAATGTTTTAGCAATTCTTGCTATGATGTATTTGCACTCCCATGTTATAAAAATGAGGTGCCTATGGGCCTGCACTATATTTCAGCTAATCCCCTTTTGCGACCATTCTCCATGCATTGCTAATTGAGTTCCCTTTTAAGACTACCACCTGTTGAGCTCCCTTTTAAGACTATTCCACCTGCATTGCTAATTGAATCCTCTAACTAAGGCACCTTCCAAACAGTTGTATAAGTTACGTGCAGGAAGACTGCATCATAATATAACAGTTCAATGAGAACTAACTACTCTAGGTCGCAGAACAATACTCTCAAGGTGGAGGGAAGCTGCAATCATATGGCAATGATTCCATAAAGTCGTAAAAAGTTTAGGCCATAGGACGTATGGCTCTTCTAAATTTTAACGTTTGAGGAACCATACAGGCCTGACACAATCTTCGCTCTTTGGAAATGTTCAATAAAAGAGGGATATTAGTTCCCACAAAGGAATAGTGAAATTCCACAATTACTCTTAACGAAGGACAGGCTTCAAGACGAACAAAAGAGCAATGCTCGTGATATCTGGGAAGTTCAAAACCCAAATCTCAGATCTAAGTGGTTGGCTGCAATTTATGCTTCAGAATGTAATGAAAAGATTAACTTTCCAAAGCACTTGAAACCAAATGTTTATCTTGATATTGCCACAGAATGGAAAACTTGGCATCGATATTTGACGGTATGAGCCTACGACCGAAATAAATCAATTATTTTTCCAGAACACTTGAAACTTAATGTCTATCTTGATATTCAAGGGAAAACTTACTGTTTTTTAATTTCATCATGAAGATCTTGGTAACCCGCTATTGGACCAAACAATGGTAAAAAGTACTATTTGAGTTTTCTACTTAAATATTTAGACGCAGATATGATTGAAAAAAAGATATTGATTTGGAAAGTAACGTCTTACTAAAATGTGTCTTAAACCTTCATATTCACTAAAAATGGTCCTGAATTTCCCTTTACTGTGCTACATATGCTGCAGAAGTTCTATGTTTTGATTAAGATATGCACAGTAAAGGGGGACGTTCACAAAAACAAAATCTCCCAACATTGTATTACAGTACTGCAAGCAATAAGGGCCAATATTGTCCAATTAGTGACGTGAAGACCACTTTTGCAGTATTTTTGGCCATAAAATGTTTTTCACTCGGTAAAATATTTGAACTCGTATAACCTCTTTGATAAAGCTCATTTCACCTACAACTTAATAGTAACTTTGTGTTGCAATAATTATTAATAATTATAAATATATATCAACCTTCCTCCTTTGTAGCCCGAATAAGTCCCCATTACATTCATAGAAAAGCTACTCTGGAGGAGAATGTGCAGAAAGTGATACAATCCATGACAACACAAAAGTCATGGTTTAATTTCGTCCAAAAATTCATATTAAAAAGTTTTCAAGTTAAGTTGCAGTCATAATCATTGATATTGTACTGCTTTGTAAATCAACATAGGTTACAAACGAATAAGCATCATTTGTCTAAGGGCAAAGAGATCTGTATGGCAAATATCAACATCTTTTTCCCATTTCAAATAGCATCTGTACAGCAACTAAGTACAAGAACATCATCAAAAAATAGCTGAACAAACATGTAATATAAACCCCCAATAAGGTTCTAAATACCAAATAAACTCCCAAGTATTTGGCTATATGGTATTTCCTGCTGCTTTCTAAATGGCATCATATAGTTTCAACAGCATTAAAACATGACATGCAACCAACCATACACAATATATCGGTAACATCAACAATTTTTTTCATTTTGGGCAGCATTTTTTAAATATTGGGTATTTCTTTATTTCTAATCAACTTCTTCAGCATGGCCTTCTCTTCATCAATACGTTTCTTCTCTGCTGGATTTGTTGCCTTTATCTTCCTCTTCTCCTCCAACATCCATTTATAAAGCTGGAGCTGTTCTTCTGCCGAAATTTGTGGTGGTGTTATCACCACTTTGGTGCTTGGTAAGGTTTCACTCTCCTTTACAACAGTTCTGTCTTCAACAACATCTGGAACTTTTTCTACAACTTCAACTACATCCGTAGACCTCTTTTTATTTTCCAAAAAGATATAACCTGACACAAAATTTACCAAATTCAGTCTGCTTTGCACTTGCCCGTTCATGGCACAAACTTATAGTCTAAAACTTGTTAAAGCTTGCACAAGAGCTCAATCAGTCACACAATTAGACTTCAAGAATAACTATTAAAGTAAAAAATAATTCTAATGAGAATGAGAATTGAGTTTACGAGTACTTTTAAATTTTTTATTAATAAATATCATAATCCTACACGACCAATCATTCTTCTCATTAAGATTATAATATTCGCAAGGTACTAGAAAATTAAAAGCCATAAGGATGATCACATAATAGATTTCCTACATGTCAGCTATTGGAATACAAGATCAGACACGAAAATTGGCCGAGATTGCTGATCTACACTGAAATACTTCAAGTTTACAAGATGATTTCAGTGTTCGAGCCCTACAGGTGTTGGTAGGTTTTTAGCCCTAAGGGTTCTCTTTTTGGGTGTTCCAATCCAAATTTTCACCGTTCGTGTGTGTGTATTTATTCAGTCCATTTTGGGGATAAATTAAACAAACAACATTTCATGCAATCTTCCTCACTTCCTTATTTTGAATGATAGCAAACCTAATAATTTGAATTTCAGAAGTTAATAGAACTTTCAGAAAAATGGCCCAAAGAGCACGACAAAGGGCACTAAAGGCCCAGAAAAGATCATCACACGTAAAACCAAAGATGTGAGGAAGCCAAAAGGATCAACAAAGTGTACCAATATGTTCATCAAAGTCATCATGACAAAAGCAATGGCATTGCAATTAACACCCATCATCAGTTCCTACTTTATAATCTTCCCTTTCTGAAATAGGATTTAATAATATATAATAATAATAGCATTAAAATATGAAAATAAATAGACATAAATAAATAATAATATAATATAATTACAAGTTAATTAAGATTAATGAGAGGACAAGAGGCATGAAATGAAGAGTCGTGATTCCCTCAACATAAGATATAAAAGGGAGGGGAGTTCATTTGAAAGGGGATATGAAGGGACTGAAATATTGTTTTGGGATGTAACAGCAGACATATAAGCAGAGATATAAGTAGCAAGCAGCAATGACAAATTAATGAATAGAGATAAAGGTTAAGGTAGCAGTGATACAGTAATGTGCAGCGATCATATTATGAAAGCCACAAACTATCAGAAATATGGGCAGAGAGATAAATGGGAGCTGCCAAAATTAAACACAAATAATACCATACTCCCATATCTTTTCATTCAATATATTTACATATATATAGGATTTTTATTTCCTATATTATAGGAAACTCCCTAAACAACTCATCTAAATATAATGAGTTGCGTCAACAACTCATTATATAATAAGAACTAATTACTTTGACACCTAGAATACCTCTGTGAGTTATTAGTAAAACTCATATATTAACATACCACACAATAATGACCATACTAATAAATATTAAGTTGTTTCTCAACAACTAAATATTTATTACACTTATAATACTAATTTTAACACCTGTGTGAACACTAATTCTAACACGAACAACAATCATAATTATTGTTAAAGCAGCGATCAAGGTTGAAGGTTTTCTTTGTTAGCGAAAGACACGTCATTATAAAAGGTTGCCTCTCATCACAATAGGTGTGTTCATTCATGAAATCACCATCCTTGGAAAGATATATTAAGAAGTTGTTTAAGTGCATTTGAAGGGAGCATGCGGAATAAGAGATTATATCAAATTTGCAAATGGGAAGATAAAGAGGAAGATCATCAAAGAAAGGTTAAAGGCTTGACTGTAAGAAGAGTTTATGGTAAAATTGTAAGAAGAGTGTATGCAGATATTAAAGAAGAATATAAGCAGATATAAAAAAAATATGCTGATGCAAATTGAGAAGGAAAGTATATGCTGACTTAAAGGAAAGTATAGAGAAAAGACATAATTTGAGGATGTGAATCAAGAAAAATTTAATGGATGAAAGGAGGATAAAGAAAGGAACATTTGAATCAAGGATAAATAAAGGAATGGGAAGTGATAAAAAAGAGACTATTTCAAAAGGGCAGAAATTATGAAGGGTTGTACTCTTCCAAAAGGGTGCTAATTGTGAAAGGTCGTGACTCTTTCAAAGGGCAGAAATTATAAAGAGATGTGACTTCTCCCTTATATTGGAAGATATAAAGGGAAGAAGGTTCCATTTAAGGAGGAGACTCGAGGGATATAAATTGGGAAATAAATTTATTACGCTCAAAGGGCAGCAAGGGGGTGGTGATTCAAGTCTTATGAAAGGTGGTGGCCCTTTCACCAATGGTAAGAGAAATAATTCCAATCATTCAAGAATCATCACTCGTGAATCCACAAAAGCAATCATCATTTATCAGATCAAACAAACTATCAAATCAGCATACATTCAATTCACCAATATATTAAATCAGCACTCATTACATCATCACTCGTCAATCATCTAATCAACAATCTCTTAATCGCCACTCATCTAATCAGCAAATCACTCATGACTACACCAATACCTCAAATCATGCAATCAAAAGAATTCATTCAATCAATCGAACAAGAACAATCATTCCAAGAGACATTCAACAGATCAAAACACAATCAGCAAGAAAGTAAATTTATATCAAGGTCGAAGCATTCAATACAAAAGCAAATAAATCTAAGATCGACTCGTAGAAATCTAATAGCAAATACATCAAGGGAATTAATCTTTGGATCAAACATAATACAGCGGTCGGATATTATGTCAGATCTGCCTTTCTCAGCACTCTCATTCTCACAATCAACTGTGGTGTGTGTGTTGCTTATGCATAAATACATAATGCTCAAGTGTATATTCATATGATAGAATATAAGATATGCCTGTCTGAAAAACATCTTGTAGGAAGGGCCTGGGGTGTAAGAGGAGGCTTATAAGAGGGTTATTTACATAGGCCACCCCAGAGATGACCATATAACTGACTCCTAGGGCCAAGAGGGCTTTGGCATTCATTCCGCTCTTGGGCTTAGATAGAAGAACCAAGAAACCCCTTTACGACCTCTGCCCAACTCTGCAATGATGGCATTCGTCTTTAGGGGGGTGAGACATTGAGGGAAAGTAGGTACAAGCAACCCACTAAGTAGGCCACCTTGGTGGATGTCAATATTGACTACCCACTGAGGGCAAGAAAACTCTGGCATTCACTCCGCTCTAGAGCTTAGTGTACATATTTCTTATGTTATGATTGTAGGATTCAAATCTAGGGTCAAATTATTTAAAGAGACATTTACTTGGTAAGATGTAACCCTAACCCTAATTTATTGCAATTGTGGTTCTAGGGCGAATTAGGAAGGGGGCATTACATAATTAGATAGTTGTGTGCTACTCCCAATGTATTTCTACTTTCATAAAGCGACTAATGTAGGCAGAATTAAGTTTTAACTAATAACATGAAACCTAAGAAGCAAACCTTAGTGCACATTATAATAAAACAAAAATAGCATAGTATAGTGTAGCATTGCAAATTGCATCCCTATGCAATTTCTTGCTCACCTGGGCCCTTTTTAGAATGTATGGCCTCTCGTAACCAATCCCGACATTTTAGCTCCATTCTGCATAAAATTTTGGCATCTCCTTGGCATTCTAAACCCTAGGTTCACATTTGGATCCACATTGGTAGATCTACATTGGGGGAACAGATCCCCTTGGGCGACCCACTCTGCGATGTTTGGGCCCAAATTCAAACGCTCGGCTTGCTTTGAAATTAACACCCAAAAATGCTACGGAAAAGGTATAAAAGCAAGTTATCCTCCCTAATTTGGTCCTTCCACGGTCATCAATCAAATCAAGGAAGCATTCAAGTTCTCAAGCATCCAAGGCATTTCGTCCCACATATTCTTCAAAGCTAGCATTGTAGCAAGCGTCAACATCCTTTATGCAAGCATGTGTTCATGATTTTTCTTTTTAGGTCTTGTGGAGTCATGTTATTGCATCAACACTTGCGATCATATTCAAAAGGCATTGCATCAAGGTATAAGACATTTCCATTCTCAGATCTAGCATTTGCTACATATCAGCACACTTTCATTTACATTTCAATTTTATGGTTAATTCCAAAACCGGGGTTTGACCTAGGCAAGGCCCTTTCTACCCAACATTTTCTCTTTTTTGTGTGCAGGAATAGGTAGTGGACGAACGGAGAAAGGTAATAGACTAAGCATCAGGAGATCTACAGAACACCGGTCATTTGATCGAAAACTGCGGGGATCAAGTCACACCACCACACGCTCATGGGAGCAAGTTGCCCAGGCGCAACAGAATCCAACAAATTTTGCATGAAATTTGGATCACAAGTTAGTCATCCTCTATACATCTTAAATCTTCTGGCAGAATCTATCTGTCAATTTTCTATTTTCCAGTGCATGTTGAAAGTCATCATTTTACCATATTTCGCCCTAGATCTTGTATTCTCCTTCCACAATTGCAAACTCATCTTTCAACTCCCCCACAAAGGACCACTGAATCCACCTTGTGCCAAAGAATCCTTGAGCCAAGTGGATCATTCTCCTTCCAAAAGTAATTAAAGCAAAAATAAACCTAAGCTTCCTAGTTTATCCATACAAGCTAGTGAACCCTATTTCCCCACTTCACATTTTGGTGAACCCAGAACCCAACTCCCCCACGAAGGACCACTGAATCCACCTTGTGCCCAAGAATCCTTGAGCCAAGTGGATCATTCTCCTTCCAAAAGTAATTAAAGCAAAAATAAACCTAAGCTTCCTAGTTTATCCATACAAGCTAGTGAACCCTATTTCCCCACATTACATTTTGGTGAACCCAGAACCCAACTCCTTACATATTAATTCTGATTTGGATGTCTAGATCTGATTTGTATGCATTTCATTAAACCTATATTTGCATCATATCATTGCTACATTTCATGCATTTAGAGATCTAGTTCATACACTTGCATTACATATATATTTGCATATCTTATTTGAAAATAGTGCATTTTATGAATGGAGTTGTTATCTTCTTTTACTAGTTCAATTTTAAGTTTTGTCCAAGATCTACAAGATGTTCCTTTTCATGCATATGATAACTTAGTACTCCCTTTCATCCATGGCTATGATTTACCCCCTCCCAAATTTGATCCCACCCATGAGGACATTTTGGTGCAAGAAGACACTTATGTTAAAGATCTCCCTTTTAAGGAAGAGGCTTTAAGGAATGATGTTGATCCTTCTCCTAAAATGAACTTCCCCTATGAGGATCTTTTGGTGCAAGAGGATGACATCATGACTATTTGCCCTAGTGATACCTCACCTTCTATTAATGTCAAGGAAATTCTCTCTAGAGATGAAGCCTTAATTATTTATGTTGGTCCCTCACCTAAAGATCTTCTTACTTATAAGGATATTCTAGAACAAGAAGATGATATTATAAACACCTTTTTTAATGTCACCCTACTTTTGCTACAACTAAATGACACATCTCCTATAGATGAAGCATTGATGAATCACACTCATACCTCTCCTAGGTCATATGTTGTAATGAGGAAAGCATCAATACTCCTATCAATGATCTCCCCTATAAAGATGCAACATTAAAGAGTTGTAATAGATCCTCTCCTCACAAAGATACATTGGTGCAAGAGGAACAAGCTAAACATGTCAATCTTAGTACACCCATCACTCTAGATCCTCTTCTCTCCTAGATCTTATCGTAACCATCCACGTATTTTGAGACATGATGATATTATGCATTTCATTCATGATCTATCTCCTAAAATATCATTGAGCAAAGATGAAGATCTAGATGGGAACACTTCTTCCCATCCTATCAAGGTGGATATCATTAATGATGATACGATTAAGACACAAGTTTAATAAGATTCATGATGAAATCCCTTCACCTCTAAAATTAAAGACATATCATGAAGTTGGTTGTAAATGATTTTTAAGCAAGGCTATAGTGGACAAAATCTTGGAAAGATAAAACAAGGAATAAAAGTCCCTATAGACCCTCCTCCCTCACAATGCAATAGAAAAGGCATAGGATTGCAACTCAAGAAAATATTGTTCACAATCCTTTTCAAGCTGACTTGATCACTTGTAAACAAAGAGAAAAACATAAGCAAAATACAAGCACTTCTCCTTCTTACTCATCATAAAGTCCAAATACAAATGCAACAACTTATTGATAATGTACTCCTTCCGCCCATAATGTTGCTCCCCACTATGTAGCCTTAGTAGCTTACCTTATTGGGGGCTTTTTGTTTTGCATGGTGCTACGCTTTCATATACAATCTCACTTTGTGAGCAACATAATAGCTCATTTTCATTATTTTCACGCTTAGGGGGCAAGGGTTCTCTATAAACTCTTACCCTCTCTAAGGATCCACTTTCCCTTGGTTGAGTGGTATTTGTTTATCATGTGATGTCCTTTCTTGCATGGAATTGTTTATTTTAATCAAGGATTCTCTCTTTTTCTAAGAGGTTTGCATCCTTGACTACAACCTCTTCTTTGCTTGAAAGCGGACATCTATCATAAACAAATCCCTCACTTGGAACCGAAAGTGTGTTATCCTTCATCAAGAATCCCTTTTACCTAGCAATGGGGAAGGTGTGAATTCTTGTTCTCCTTCCCCTCCATTGGTCAATGATGTTATTTTTGTTCAAGAACTCTTGAAGGTAGATGTCTTTGAGCAAAGATTTCTTCCTCGTCTCCTTCTGCATCCCTCAAAAGGATCCATTTACACTTGTTGTCAAATATCTTTTTACAACTATGAGTGGCATCGTTGTTTCAAATATAGCGGATTTCCTTGGATACAATGCTTTTCTTGATTATCCTTTGCACCATTTTTAGCAGATTTCCTTGCATACAATGCTTTCCTTGGTTATCATTTGCACCGTTTTAAGCAGATTTCCTTGGATACGATGCTTTCCTTGGTTATCATTTGCACCCTTTTTCTAGCAGATTTCCTTGGATATAACACTTTCCTTGGTTATCCTTTACACTATTTTTAGCAGATTTCCTTGGATACAATGCTTTCCTTGGTTATCCTTTTGCACCATTTTTTAGCAAATTTCCTTAGATACAATACTTTCCTTCGTTATCGTTTGCACCATTTTTTAGCAGGATTCGCTCACATACAATGCTTTGCTTGGTTATTCTTGAGATGGGTTGACTAGCATAAAACAACTTGCTCGACTATCAACTCTCTCTTTGCACTAAACTCTCTCTTGGGACGAGTGGAACTAGCATAAAACACCTTGCTACACTATTTTTTACTCTTCCTCTTTTATCTCACTGATCGCACAACTTGTTATCAGTAGAATTTGTGTTCTTTAATGGATTGCCTAGCATAACACAACTTGTTGGCCATGTAATCCATGGCTTCCTTTCTCTCTCCTCCATGATCCCATAAGCATAACGTACCTTGCTAGATAGTTGGATCAATGTTCCTTGTCTCATATTTGAGGATGTCCTTGATCTTTCCATGTGACCACTTGTGCTCTTGCAATAACATTTTGAGTGTGATATTAATGATTGAGACATTTTGATTATCGATGTCTTTTCAACTAATTGACTTGGAACCGTTGGTTTTTAGTACTAACCCCATTGTTGTGAGTTTTTTTTTTGCTTGTCTTTTATTTTGTTTTGTTTTGTGTGCCCTTGCACGTAGATGTATGAGTTATTATCCTATGGTTTGAGGGCTTGTTCCCTTGAACTTAGTGATGTCTTATCTCTTTGCGGTATTGCTCATGTATCTTTCTCTCTTTCTTCTACTTTATTGTGAGTATGCGTGTAGGTTCATATTGGGCTAAATGTAGCGTCCTAATTGCATCTTTATGCAATTCTTGCTCGCCTAGACTCTATTTTAGCATGTATGGCCTCTCATACCTGATCTCGACATTTCAACTCAATTTTGCATTAAATTTTGGCATCTCCTCGGCAATCTAGACCTCAAGACCAAATTTGGTCCTGCATTGGGGGAGCATGTCCCCTTGGGCAACCCACTCAGTGATTAGCTTTTAGGAGAGGGAATTTAAGCCTGTGTCGGCTTGCTCTGAAATTAACACCCCAAAATGCAAGGGAGAGGTATAAAAGCAAGTTATCCTCCCTCATTTGGTCCATCCACGATCATCAATCAAATCAAAGAAGCATTCAAATTCTCACGCATCCAAGCATCAAGCATCCAAGGCATTTCATCCCACCATATTCTTCAGATCTAGCACTATGGCAAGCTTCAACATCCTTCATGCAAGAACATGTTCATGATTTTCTTTTTAAGATCTTGTGGAATCATATTATTGCATCAACACTTGCGATCAGATTCAACAAGCATTGCATCAACAAGATATAAGACATCTAAATTCTCAAATCTAACCTCTGCTACATATCAACATACTTTCAATTACATTTCAATTTCATGGTTAATTCCAAAACCGGGGTTTGACCTAGGCAAACCCCTTTCTACCCAACATTTTCTCTTTTCTATAATCAGGAATAGGTGGTTGACGCACAAAGAAAGGTACAGACTGAGCACTAGGAGATTTGCAAAACATTGGTAGTTTGATCGAAATCTGTAGGGAACAAGTCACCCAAGCATGACAGTGTCGCCCTGATTTTGCACAAAATTTGGATTGCAGGTTAGTTGTCATTTGTACATCTCAAATCTTTTGCTAGAATCTATCTGTCAACTTTCTATTTTCCTATGCATGTTAAAAGTCATCATTTCACCATATTTCACCCAGATCTTGCATTCTCCTTCCACAATTGCAGGGTCGTCTTTCAACTCGCCCACGAAGGACCACTGAATCCACCTTGTGCCCAAGAATCCTTGAGCCAAGTAGATCATTCTCCTTCCAAAGGTAATTAAAGCATAAATAGGCATAAGCTTCCTAGTTTACGCATATAAGGTAGTGAACCATATTTCCCCACAAACATAGCATAATAATAAGAATTATTTCTCGATTATTATGGTGGCTTTTGTAACATTTATATGCATCTGTGGTTTCCTAAACCTTAGGTGTCTGAATGAACCTTAGGCTAGCAATGTATGTGAGAGGAGAATGAGGAAATGAGTATTCCTGGCAGAGGAGGATTATATGGCCCACATTGGTCACGGGACTGCTTCTTGCTAGTGCATAGGGTCTTACTCTTTGTACTCTACACAGACAGCTCCTACAGCATTACATTTGACCCATTACCAATTAGTTTACAAAGGATCCAAGTTTCTCTTTTCTAGTTGTGATGTTTATCTCAGATCATTTCCATGATCAATTGCTATCAGAAGCATGAAACTAGATTACACAAATAATCAATTTCTTTTGGCCCAGGACCAAGTATTAAGATGTATTCATTGCCATATTCCTCTAGGGCAATCCCAACCACATCCTTAATTATTGCACCTCCTATGGGATTTAAACCTTGGCAGATGGCACAATCGAGGAATATATCATCACCTTCACCAATAGACGTTTTGATGTTGTGCAGCCCAATTCCATGAAGCTGGAGACTATTGTCGGGAAAGTAGTGGGTTTTCTCTCCTACTCTTTGAGCTCAACTTAGACTCGAGAGGGTGCTCCTAAAGGTATACCTTATCAAGTATTTGCATTAAACAGAATAAACAACTAAAATGACAGCAGCCAAACTCAATCGCATACTTGACTCCAAACGCGGTCATTACTTGACCCCAAAAGCGGTCATTAAGTCAAATAAAACTGGCTGCAATAACCTGTATATGGCTGATTGACATGTGCAAGCATGACTCACATGAGATGAACCCATTCAAGGTTTACTTAAGATGTGTCCCTGGTTATAGTATGGGATCATGAATGCATAGATCTACTCCTACACGTACACTATTAAAACAAAAGGGATTAAAATGATGGGTTATTGGACTTTCACCAATATGGACTGATGTCTACTCCATTGGCAACAAAGTCTTGAACAGCAAAGAAGATAAAGATGCTACAAGCCTACAAGATAAAATATCAACAAAACTAGATCCCTGTTAACATGAAAATCAAAGATTAGATCCATGCAATAAACATACTTTATGTTGGAGGATGCCAAGATCTTAAAGCACAAATGAACCTTCCACTAGTGAAACGGAATGAGTGCACAATATGATGTCTATCATATAAAAAAAAAGTGTCGAAAAGTGCAATGAGAGCCTCGCATATATAGATAAGGTAGATGAGGTAGGAAGGTAGTACTACCCCTCCAAATGTGCAACACTTGTATGCTCAAATGACAAGTGTGTAAGCATGTGCAAAGTATGTATGCATGCAATAGGTGTCTCGACTCTCAATAGTGAGTTCATGTGTCTCAACCACATGAAGTTCAACAAAAGGCTAAAGCCTATAAGTGGACACTTAACTAATATGAATAGCTCAACCTAGGAAGTGTGATTAACTAACTAGTGTGATAATGAACCTATTTCAACTATACCCCACTTTAAGTGCAACTTAGGGAATAATGTATGCAAAGATGACGAGTCCTAACTACTAGGCCATGTTAAGTACTTGTGTACAAATTTCTCATAAACAGAGTAAAAGAGAATACTCAGTGGGAAATAAAGCACTTAACCAAAAAGAAAAATAATCTAGTGAATTGTACAGGTGAAGAAGATACAATATGATTACCCCTCGAGGACTACTTCTATCAAATATGTACAAGAAATATTTTGCCCATAGGAGAGAGAGTGAGACTATTTATTGACGAAGAATACAAAATCTGATCCCTAAATGTCAAACAACATTTCTTCCTGGTGGAAGAAGACAAATTGCAGATAGATGCATGAAATCTTCCCACGTGAGAAGAATAGAAGTATCTGAATAATGCACAAGATCCGAAGACAGTGATGTAATCTTTGAAAACTGCTCAAATGCTCCATGTGAAGGCTGATGTCAAACAGGAACCAAAGATGTTGATGGGTTGACAACATGTTGCTATCATCAAAAGGGCCTGTGAACTCTATAAAACGGGGTTTGCTAAACAAGTTTGATATGCCTTGTAAGTGATCATACCAATCAACTGCAGTGGAAGCACAACTATGAATATCCCGCTGCCCTAAATCATGAGAAACCAATGATGTAGGCGCACTCAATAATGGAGAAGCAAGAGGTAAAGGAGATGTGATATCAGTGTAAGGTGAAGGAACCAAAGAGGAGGATAAAACTCGAAGGTTCAAGCAATCAATTGTATCTCCTTGTGCATGCTGAAGGTATCAGTGTCATGTTGATGTGAGTTTTGTACCACTACATAACATATAGGACTAAACGCTTGATACAGGGTACCAAACACTCAACCCTCTCTTGAAAAGCATATACTCACAAAGGATGTGAGGAAACACTCCAAGGTTCTTTACCTGTGGATCCTAACTCAGTTTCAATGATGTGATTTGCTGGTAATCACGTCGGCGGGCTTACGTTGTTCATTAAAGGACGTTGGATTCTGACTATGATGGGGATGGGACTTAGCTTTCAATGTATATTCAATTGGTTCCTTCTCCTTAATTTATATCACTCCAATCTTCTCCTCTATAAACTCTCATTGCTAAGCTACTCACCGCCTTACTACTACTCCTACAGGATGGAAAGATTAGCAAATGGACGGGGATCGAACCTAATGAAAGCTTACCAGCGGCGCTACCTCCATAGATGCAATGATTCTAGGGAAATTCTTAGGATTTTCACA
>MU227218.1:1610752-1628099 GCA_018584345.1 Thuja plicata
AAAGATAGAAGGGAAAACAAACCCTAATGTCATGACGAAAGTGATTTGCCAAGACAAAGTGATAGTTGTATACCTTAGAGAATCTGTCGTCCAGGGTAAAATATTCCATGATTGCCCTTATCACAAACGCCCAAATGCGTTTAATATTAGACAAATTGACGTAGTCCAATTTGTTCTTCACCAGCATTGCCCTTTCCTCGTCTGCTTTGGGGAATTTTTTGTACCCTTTGTTGCCCTCTTTTTTATCTTTAATAAATTGCATTCCCTCCAGAGGAAGGCCCGTGATATCAGCCAAACAATCCAAAGTAAGCTTAACAGATTTACCAAGGATATTCACTTTACCATTATCCCACCCATTGACAAAGGCCTTTGTAATATCTTTGTTGTTACCATGCAGGCGCTTCAGGTATCTGTGGACTTTGCCCCTCTTGAGAATGCTCCACACTTCTTTTTCATTCCTCCAACTGCAAACCGCTGGTTCTTCTCTCTTCAAATCACCCCCCATATCTTCAATCTCTTCAGTCTTTGTGTAATCTCCCTCGCACTTCTGTTTCATACTAATATTCCGCAGACTGTAGTTGCAAATTTTAGTGAACACAGAGTTATTAATGAAAACCCAGTTAGCTTGCGTATAAAGGAAATAAGCACAAATACTACTAATCCTGAGGTAGAAGGCCGTCATCGTACCTCAGGTCATATCATCATTAATCAGAATGATTAATGCGATTAATGTCACCTGTTTTGTGATTGAGCCTATCATAATTGAGCAATGATTCCACTTCATCATTGATTTTAGTGTTCCCGTGCCACTTGAGGGTGACGTCATTTTTAACTCCCAAGTTAGCAAGGCTATCTGCCACTTGGTTGGTTTCCCTGAAATTATGAGTTGCATAGAAAGAAAAAAAAATTGATGCAATATTTTTTATCTTATCGATAATGTGTTCAATTGTCCAGGACGCCTTACAAATGCCTTTAATATTATTGATAATATTTAAAGAATCACCTTCCAGCCAGACTTTTCTGCATCCCATTTCATCTGCCAGCATAATAACATTGAGAGCTGCCATAGCCTCCGCCCTATGATTGGATTGGGTTCCCAAAGGGGCAGCAATAGCACCAACACAATTGCAATAATGGTCTCTAATTATGCCTCTACCTCCAGCAATTCCCGGGTTGCCTTTCGCAGCCCCATCAAAATTAGCTTTTACCCAATCTTCAGGAGGAGAGCTCCAGGAAGCCATAGATCTCAAGTTGCTAAGATTTGAATCTATATTATTTATGTCACTTTCCCTTTTATTAAGATTAAATTCTGATTTAGCACAATTAAAGTTTTCTTCCAGCGCTCTGCATATCTGGTTGCCAATCACTTCAGGAGATGCCAGAGTATCTCTGAAGATTCTATTATTGCGTTCTTTCCAAATCCTCCAACAGAAGTGAGGGGGAATGAGAAGCCAGAGATCTTTGTCCATAAGGTTCTTTGGTGGATAGCTCCATTGGGTGACAAATTCCTACCAAGAAGAAGGAAAACAACAGCAAAGATTCTATTTTTGGAAGATAATGTCCCTCACTTTGCGAGTAAAAGGACAATGAAGCATAATATGATCACAGGATTCAGCATTTTCAAAACAGAGATTGCACCTATTAACCATATAAATCCCTTTTCTAGACAAATTATCAAGGGTCAGAGGTTTGTTTTGAATCAGGAGCCAAAAGAAGAAATTAATTTTAGGTATAAGAAATTTATACCAAACAAAGAAACAAGGAGGCATTTCCTCTCTTTTAGTGATGAGGTTAATTGCAGAAGCCATAGTATACTTACCATCCGACGAAGAGTTTCAAACAATCGAGTCTTGGATGTTATCTTTAATATACCAGGTCTGAAGATCTTGCTAGAGGGAAATAAATCTGTTATCAATTTCTCCCAGATTCTTCCATTTATTATCCTGCCAGTAGTCAACTGCTTTCAATCCAATATTTTCTTTGCATCTCTCAATGCTTTGCTTCCAATCAGTGTTGCTAGATAGAGGCTCAGGTTGGGTCCATTCATCATCCCAGAAATCAATTCTTCTACCATCTCCCAACTTCCATCTTTTCCCTTTAACTATAAGCTCTTTAGTGGACTTTATACTATTCCATATGTAGGATCCATTAGTGTAATTGTCATCACCTATAAAATCCTCCAAGGTATTGTAGAGGAAAAGGTACTTGCTTTTAATTATGTTGTACCATTCCTTTTGATCTCCATAAATTATCCATAATTGTTTAGTCATGAGGGCTTGGTTCATATTTTTGATGGTTCGCAGCCCAAGACCTCCTTGTTTTTTAGGCTTGCACACTTTCTCCCAAGAGACCAGGCTAAGTCTTTTCTTTTCCTCCACCCTAGACCAAAGGAATCTTTTTTGAATTTTCTCAATCTCGGAAGCAATTTTGTGGGGAATTTTAAACAAGCTCATAGCATAGACAGGGAGATTCTGAAGAGTTGATTTCAAGAGTTGGAGCTTTCCCGCATTGCTGAGGAGAGCCCCTTTCCAGCCTGCAAACTTATTGTTATATCTGTCAATTAATTTATACCAGAAGCTTTCAGGAGGAGTGACACAAAGGGGGAGACCTAAATAAGATGAGGGAAGGTTCCCTATAGAGCAACCAAGTATAATTGACATTTTCTTTTGTCTCTCTTCCAGGGTGTTTATGAAGAATATGGAAGTTTTATTCCAATTGATTAATTGGCCAGTAGCCGAGGTAAAGATAGTGAGGCCTTTCTTAAGATTTTTAACTTCTTTTATAGTCGACTCTCCCATCAAGAGAGTATCATCCACAAATTGCTCATGGGAACAGATGAGTCTTGCAGAAGAAGGATGTATACCCTTTATATCCCCTTTTTCCACCATAAATTGGATATACCTCCCCAAGCATTCAGCAAGGATAGCAAAAAGGATGGGAGATATAGGTCTTAGCCCTCTGGAAGGTTTAAAGAAGGAAGAAGATCCCCCATTCACAATAACAGAAGAGGAAACAGTAGTTACAAGTTGCATAATGATTTTAATAATGTCCTTGCTAAAACCAAAAGCATTCAGCACCTTCCTCAAGAAGTGCCAATCAACTCTGTCATACGCCTCAGATAGGTCCAGCTTCATCATAAAACCCTGTTTTTTGGCTTTTTCCAATGAGTGGAGATTCTCATGAGCCACAATAATAGAATCAAGGATTTGTCTCCCAGGAACAAAGCCATTTTGCTGGGGGGGAATCAGAGATGGGAGTAGCTTAAGCAGTCTGGACGTAATGACTTTAGAAATAATCTTGTATAGGGAATTACACAAACTGATAGGTCTAAAATCCTCCACAGTATTAGCTCCAGGTTTCTTGGGAATAAGAACCAAGAAAGTAGCATTTAATTCCCTGAGAAGACATTTAGTCCCAAAGAATTCTTTAACTGCATCCTGAACATCTTGACCAATAATCTCCCAGAACTATTGGAAGAAGAGCATAGGAAACCATCAGGGCCTGGTGATTTTTCTCCTTCAAAGGAAAAGACAGCATTCTTGATTTCATTGTTCGAGGGAATAGATTTGAGAATTTTGTTAGAATGATCCTCAACAATTTTAGGTATAACTGCCAATATTTCATCCTGATTAGAGCTATTCAATTCTTTCTCCTGAGTCAAAAGATCTGAGAAATAATTTAACATTTCATATCTGATTTCTTCCTCCTTCCTCATAGTTTTGCCTTTTGAGTGAAGATTAGTAATCCTATTAATTGCTTTGTGTTTCATGGCCGTCATATGGAAAAATCTGGTATTCTTATCCCCAGCTATAAGCCAGAGAGCTCTAGATCTCTATCTCCAAAATGATTCCTCCTTAGTGATAACATTGCGGTAATTCGCCAGCGGTTTATTTTCCTTAGTTCTAGTTTCCTCCGAAAGGCCCTCCTTCTGTATACTATTCTGGATTTCCTTAATTTCATTCTGCAGTTTCCCTTTTGTAAGAAAAATGTCCCCAAAAACGTCTTTATTCCATTTTTTGAGATTGTTTTTGATATTGTTCAGTTTCTTAGTCGTTCTATACATTGCTCCCCCTTCAATAGTAGAATTCCACCATTCCTCTATCTTAGCTTTTAAGTTAGGGTGAGCTAACCACATTCTTTCAAATCTGAAAGGGATGTTTTTCCTACCATTAATTTTATTAATATTCAGAGATATAGGATAGTGGTCAGAACCAACACGGCTGAGAGAGTACAATAGTAACTAGTCAACCAGTCAAAGGTTAACAAAGCTCTATCCAATTTGACTTGGATCAGGTCTTTCCCTATGCGTCTATTCGACCAAGTATAGTCAATACCTTCGAGCTCAATATCTAAGAGGGCTTCCTCACTAATGAATTTCATAAGATCAGATCTGCTGTCAATTTGGGAAACATTTCCTCCCTTTTTTTCTTCATTTTTAAGAGTGTTGAAATCTCCCATAATCATCCAGCAAGTTTCTTGGTTGGCTCGGATATCTTTCAATCTCTGCATATATTGCTGCCTACCACCTCTAGTATTAGGTGCATAAACATTGATAATATTCCAGCTGAGATTCTCCTTAAGATAATTAATATTAACCACTAAAATGTTATTTTCACTAACAATCAACTTACACATAACATTTTTAGTATTCCAAAATATACCTATTCCACCCGAAGCTCCCTCCGAGTCACCTCCAATACTACCATAGTCTTTTTCTACATGCATCTTTTCTAGTTTTTCCTTGGTCATCTTGGTTTCTTGAATTAGTAAGATATCAGGTTTTCTATCTCTTATCATGTTCCTAAGAACATCCTGTTTATGGAGGCTGTTAAGCCCTCTTATGTTCCAAGAGATAACTTTCATATTAAAGACTTGGGGAACATATCTCATGGATGGTTCTTTGTTTACCATCCGCTATGTTTTGCTTGGCTTCATTCTCTCTTTTTTTCTTCTGTGATTCCCTGCCTTTTTTGCTTTTGGGAGTGCCCACATCAGCCTTAAATTGTCTTCTAGTTTGAACTCCCCCTTGACTGATACATTCTTGTTTTTTCCCAGAGTCAAACGATAGATTGCTGTTATGATCATCCTTCTTGCTTGGGTTTTTGATGAAGCTTTTATTTTTCTTAATCTGTGACCAAGGGGCTTCTTGATTTTCAGAGTGTTTTTCTGGGTTCAGATTTATCTCCATGCTTTCTTCACTCCACAGAGCTAATATAGGGGATAGGGGATCTTCATCACTATCTTCTGAATAATGTTCTTGCTCCTCATTTCCCCCAATGGTGGGAAGTACCCTTGAGGTGGATAAACCATCCAACCCTTTCATTGTATTGGCTTTATTGATGTCTTTTGGTTCTTTCTCTTTAGGCAGCCCCTGCTCAATACTGCCTTCCAACCTATTCATTGTATTGGCTTTATTGATGTCTTCTAGTTCCTTCTCTTTATGCTGCCCTTGTTCAATACTGGAGTCTTTATTGGTTTCATGGTCTATTTTGTCTTTAACCATACTAATTTTGTTTTCAGGAATCAGTGATTCCTTTGATTCATTACTGATTAAGTTCCCTATGTTGTTCTCCTGTTGACCTTGATCATCTTTTCCAGCATCTTTTTCATTAGGATTTACCTTCTGCTTCCAAACCTTTTTAGGTTCTCTTTTATGATCTTGTTCACTTTTTTGGTCTACTTTTTCTTTTTGTTTTTTCAAAGGACATTGTTTAGCCCAGTAACCAGATTTTTTACAAGTAAAACAAGCAAAAGGAAGCGATTCATATTCAATAGCTTGGATGTACTTACCCAGTTTGGAATTGATAGTGATGACCTCCGACAAATCCGTTTTGTGGTGAATGTTTACACAGATTCTTGCGTAGACCAATCTAGATCTTGCAGCTGTCATCAGATCGATCGACAGCAGTTCCCCAAACGCACTAGCCGATCCAACAAAAACATCCTCATGCCAGTATTCCATCGGCAGACTAGGTAATCTCACCCAGACAGGGGCAGAGTCAAATATTTCAGCATTGAGATCCAGATTCGTAACCCATTTTTGGAGAGCCAGCGATGACTTGCCAACATCCAGGGTCCTGCACACAGCACTTTTGATAGATCTTCACTATTTGAGAATACAAAGGAAAAAAACCGTTTTGGCATTGTTGCTATGTCGACTTGTCCTTTGAGTTTCCATTTACGGTAAGTAAACTCCCTGACTAGCTCAATATTGGGTCTTATTCCCGTGAACTTTCTTACCAGCGTAAGAGCCATTGTAGAAATAGTATGCTTGGGTCTGATGTATTGTTGATACTCGGGAAAGAAGATTTTCCTGTTGGTTTAATCCCAAATAACGACGACCAGCTTCCTTTCAAGATATTTCTGTTCGAAGCTTGATCACTTTTTTCTGCCACCGAGCATTTGGATCTTTCTCCTGGCCCACCGTCTCGAAAAGGGGGGTCAATGCCTTCTTCCGAATCTTTAGTGGAGCCCTCGTCTGTTGATCCTCCTGCAGTTCGCTGGTCTCCTGTAGCTGCAAAAACCCTGTTTCCTCCAGCATCGCTTTTCCCGCCTTCACCGATTTTCGAATTCCCTCTTGCTCCCGCTTCCGCCATTGATCCGTCCCTTAGTATCTCTTGTTGAAGGCGAATCACTTGTCCAAGAAATGTGAAGGGTCTTGCATTTGGAAATTGAAAAGACTTGCATGGAGATGTGAAGAGACATCCATCTGAAATGAAGAGACTTTTGCTTGGAATGTAAAGAGTCTTCAGTTTCGAAGATGAAGAGTCAAGTCTTCTATATATTTCTTTGTATTGTGCATTAGTTGGACGTTAGACACGCATTATATTGTTGGTTATGTGTGTAGTAGATGGATTGATGGTTCAGTTTGAAGCATTGTACACAGATCTCTATTATTATATCAATAAAGCATCATTTCTTGTGTGATTGGGTTTTTCCCCTCAAGTTCGAGGGTTTTCCCAAGACAAATATTAGTGTTTTTTTGTGTCATCTAATCTTGCATATTTTGTGTTAAGAATCTTTTGTTTCTCTGTTATTCTGATTCATAACATTAACATGGTATTAGAGCGGGTCAAGGAAACGATATGAACCAGAATAGAACAATTGGATTCTAGAAGAATTGTAATGTTTAATGGGGGTCGAATATGCTGTTCAAAATGAGGGATTCATATGAGAACGTGTAGCTAAAGAGCCTTGGAAGGTAGAATCTCTGATGAAGCTTCTTCCCTGGACAAGGAGGATGTTGTCATGTTCGTCTATGCTTACATGTTTGGCATTCATGTCTACGAGGATAGCAAATGTACTAGTGTTCAAACTTTTCGTTCTCTATAACTGTGTGATGGCGAAAGATTTATTAGTGGTCGTGAGGAAATTTAGGCAATAAAGAGATAGTATTTGAAGATTGATCATGAATTTTATGTAGTTAATTCATGCTATAATATTGAGAATAGTGAATCGTGTATGCTTTTAGCATTGATCTCTATATTTTCTCTTTATGAATAGTTTGATTCTATGAACTATTGCTAATCTCTCTAAAAATGCTTCCAGAACAGATCAAGAAGCAACAGGATGATGAGAGATTACATGCAAAGTCATGTAGGCTATAGAAATGAACATGGGAATGCTGCTTGCAGCCATGGGACTGAATTCGTGGCACGTAAGTTCATTAAAGAGAAAGAACCTATTCAGATTGTCATTGCAATTAGTTTCTTCGAAGAGGAAGAAATGACATTCAGAGGGAGACTATTCAGCTGCAGAAATCAGATTCAGAGGGAGCTAGAGTGGCAGATGTAGAATGACAAGTCCTTTGCAAAGGATCAGCAAGCTTGTGTAGTAGTGTGACTACAAAAGCTCATTGTTGGACAAACATTGGAGCAAATTTCCTGGTACTGTGATAATCAAAGCCATGAGAATGTTGCCCCTATTGAGAGGGAGTCTCAGCATTCAGATGATATTTTATGTGTTTTAATGAGTTCTCTAAGAGGGAGAAGTTCGAGGTGCAATCCCTTGTTAATGAGTTCTTCTCTAAGAGGGAGAAGTTCGAGGTGCAATCCCTTGTTAATGAGTTCTTCTTTGTGAGGGAGAAGCTCGAGGTGAAATCCCTTGTTAATGAGTTCTTCTTTGTGAGGGAGAAGTTCGAGGTGCAAAAGAAGTTTGACGTGAAAGCCCTTGTTCCACCCTCTGCGAGTAGCTATGGTGGATCTCATGTGAGAGACTCCATGACTTAGCTCTCGTGTTATTCACCCTCTGAGAGTAGCCATGGTGAACGTCATGTTGAGATGACAATATCAAATTGAGAATATCCATGATAAAGTTTTGGGTTTTCTCACAATGGATGTAGCCATTGTAAGGGTCATGTTGAGAGAATCCATGACATGAGAATCTGGAAAGATACCTCCCTAGCTAAGAGGGAGTGTTGATGTTGTATAGTGTCGGGAGTTATCTTTCTCTTGAAGGTGAATCACTTGTCCAAGAAATGCAAAGGGTCTTGCATTTGGAAATTGAAAAGACTTGCGTGGAGATGTGAGGAGACATCCATTTGAAATGAAGAGACTTGTGCTTAGAAAGTAAAGAGTTCAATTTCGAAGATGAAGAGTCAAGTCTTCTATATATTTCTTTGTCTTGTGCATTGGTTGGGTGTTAGACACGCATTATATTGCTGGTTCTATGTGTAGTAGATGGATTGCTGGTTCAGTTTGAAGCATTGTACACAGATCTCTATTATTTTATCAATAAAGCATCATTTCTTGTGTGGCTGGGTTTTTCCCCTCAAGTTGGAGGGTTTTCCCAGGATAAATATTAGTGTTTTTTTGTGTCATCTATTCTTGCATAATTTCTGTTAAGAATCTTTTGTTTCTCTGCTATTCTGGTTCATAACATTAACAAAAGGTGTTTCTCAAGTTGAATGAGTTTAAAGCTCTTGTTGAGAATTAGACCAATAAAAAGGTAAAAGTACTAAAAACAAATAATGGCAGTGAATTCTGCAATGAGTTTGACATATTCTCTAAGCATATTGAAATTTTGAAGCAAAGGATGACGCCATACAGACTGCAACATAACAAAGTGGCTAAGAGGTTAAAAATAATTTTGATAGATTAGGCCCAAAATATGTTGAGTAGTGCAGGTCTATGAAATTTTTGGCTCAGGCAATTAGCACCACATGCTCCTAGAAAAACAAGTCTAAAATTTTTGCACTGCAAAAGAAAGTGCCATATAAAATGTGGACTAGAAGGAAACCAATGGTGACGCATTTGTGAGTCTTTGGCTGGGGCATTTGTTTAGGTGCCTATGTAAAGGTGGTCTAAGTTAGATTTCAAGGCCAAAAGGTGTATTTTCATCAGTTATGGTGAGAACATTGAAGGCTACAAGCTCTAGAATCTACTAGCTCTGAAAGAATAGTTAAAAAGAACAAGAGCGAGAAGGTGCATTTTGAGATAAAACTGGAACAAGAAAATGTACTTCAAACTGAACAACAATGTTGACTCCCCCTTACAGCTCATTTATATGACAAACACATTTTTTCATCTCCCATTTTAAGAGACCCAACTTCCAAAGGCCGTGACTTTTGCTGGTAGCCTGACTGACGAATCATTTGAACCATCAAACAACTCATGAAATGCTCTATCAAGCTATAATATGCTATGCTGGTTGGGACCACCTTCAAGCCCAAAAAATACCTCTAAGTAAGGCATTCAAATTTAACTTTGAAACTTTCAAAAATAAAAACTTTAATATCTTCAAATCAAGACATGATTTTTCAATGACAGTTTACCAATATGCTTATTTAGCCAATTCGTAGCTTTGAGGAAAATTTTGAATGAATTTGTACTCAAATACAAACTTACTATAAATAGTAACCTTACATAACTGCAAAGTTGAGACACCAAGTTCCTAACACTTACCAATTGAAGGCACAAGATTTACCTTTACCATGAGCTAAACATGTGTTCACAAGCTTTGAATACCACTAAGACAAGATTTGTTTTCTAGAAGAGAAGTATTGACCTTAAAAAGACCTTGAAAAGTTGACTTAGCTTTCAGCGTAGAACTTTCCAAATCAAAGGACCATATGCAATCGGATGGTGAATAGATAAGGAAACAAGAGTAACTATAAGCACATTTCTATCATTGCAAACAAGATTTTCTTTTTTTAAATCCTATCAAATTCCCAAGTGGATTGGAGGGCAAACCTGCAAATTGGTTGCTAATCTACAAGCTTACAGAATATGAACAAAGCCTTAAGCTAGAAATAGGCACGAAAGAGTTTGAAAGGGAAATCTTATATTCGAGAAGATATGTATAATAACATGTGTGCAGTAGAGATGTTCATAATTTCTTCTCTATCTATACATTGTACAATGCAAGTATTTATACCAGTGGGCCACCAACTAGGACTCCATAATATGTTGACAGGTGTAACATGCATATGATGTGCTGAATCATGTGGACAAGGTGATGTGATGAGTGTGAAACCCATATGGTGCCAATTATTTGGGACAAACATGTGGTGTGGGTGCAGCCACATGTCAAGCATATATGGTGCCATTTCATGCGGATATGAATGCTCCATATGTCACACATTTATGGTCTTGCAAAATGTCACAAGTGTAGCCATGTGCAAAACCAAAATATGCTTATAAGCAATGTTGCCCAATGCCTAAAGACTGTGTGAATGGGCAAGAACTATTTTGAGCACAAATTGCAGATACCATGTGGTGCACATTTAGTGAAGATGAGCAAACAAATGATGCAACTGAAGGGAATAGGAGAGACTAAGGTTCACAGATGTAGGAGACTGAGGCTGGACACTAAAGCACTCAGATCATGGAGTTATAATTCTCCTCCTATCATGAAACAAATCTATTAAGTTGCCTCTTCCATTGGCAAATTGAGAATTATGAAACTTTTGAACCTAATAGCAATTGTTTAGAAATTATGCAAATTGAAAAGAAGGCAAAAATGAGCCAAAGAGAAGGGTGAAGCAGTGATCGCTAATTCTTTGAAACCATATTAATCACACTTACCACACCCTCCAAGGTATATAGAATGTAAAGTCGAAGATGCAAGGATTGATAAGAAGCCTCCACTCAAGTCTGAAAATGCAATGAATACGAAGTACAAAGAATCAACATGTGGGTGAATCTAGTGTTGAAGACAAAATTATAATAGAAAGTGAAGTATGATCTCCTATGTCTGGATTCCTTTTGAATCTTGACATACAATTGACTTTTTCAATATGAACCTTAGTTCCCAGACTCAGACCCGGTGCGAACTCAGCAAAGCTGACTCGACTCGTGACTCGGCAAAAAATCTGCACGACTCGACAAAAACTCAGCAAGACTCGGCAAAAGCTAGGTTTTTGGGGAGTTTTGCATAGGCCGAGTTTCTAGAGAGTCAAGGGTCACTGGGACTCGGCTAGGGTGACTCGAATTGGAACTCGCCAGGACTTGGAGAGTCTTGGAGAGTCTGGGAACGATGATATGAACAGATCGAGAGTCAAGGCACAACTAATCAATATAATGTTGAGGTGGAGAATGTACTTGGAACTATAGGAACCAACAAAGAATGAACTATATAAGCCAAGGGTACTTGTATTAAAACATAATGGTTGAGATGATGAAATAAAGCCAAAAAAATTGTGCTCGAGCTATTGCCATATAAAATTCATGAAGTAGAATAGCTAATGAACTTCGATGGTGACATACATAGAGCATTCAAAATTATATACTTCAAACTAAGGCCATAACCACAATCGAGTTCAAAGTCAAAGGGGGCTCAAATATTGACATGTCAAAAATACAAGGTAGGCAAATCAAAGGCTATAGGTATACGAGTGTTTGTATAAATGAGAACATAAAAGACTTAAAATATTATATTATTAAATTCAAAGGGGAGATTCAATATGAACAGGTTGAGAGTCAAGGCACAACTGACCAAGGTAATCTTGAGGTGGAGAATGTACTTAGAACAATAGGAAAGAATGAACTTTAAGCTAGGGGTATTGACATTAAAAGATAGTGGTTGAGATGAAATGAAGCCAAAAAAATTATCCTCTAGCTATTTCAATATAAAATTCATGAAGTAATGAACAATGAAGTAGAATGTCTAACGAAATTAGATGGTGGGATACATAAAGATGTATTGAACATGTGAATATCAAAATTATATACTTCAAACTAATCCCATAACCATGATCCAGTTCAAAGTCAAGGTGGCTCAAATATTGACAAGTCAAAAATACAAGGTAGGCAAATCAAAGACTATAAGAATACAAGTATTTGTATAAATGAGAACAGAGGAGACTTAAAATGTTATATTATTAAGTTCAAAGGAGAGAGCCAATTCATAAAATGGACTCGTGATAGAACTTGGGGAGAAATAAAAAGGAGTAATTATAGGTGATGGATGTATATATGTTTTTATTAAAGTGATGAAGTATGTATGCTTTTATAAAGGTGGTGGAAGAAAAAATGATAATCAAAGGGAGGATGATGGCAAACTATAAGGCAAAATGAAAATATTTAAAAAAAATCAAGGAGAATATTTAATATATTAAAAATGTTCCTAAATATGAATTCTACACTTTTCTCCTTTCATTTGTATTGCCTCTATTTTATGGCTTACCCATCAACAAAAATTAAATAACACTATGACAATCTTAGGCAGACATTATTTTGCAATCTTAAATATAGGATTTAAACCATTTTCATGGTTTTATTCAGTTGCACATCACACTAAATATGCAGGTTACACAACTTTAAAAAACTACTTGGAAAATTAAATTGATAAATATAATTGATGTTATATGAAAAGCAAGGTGCACCGTGGACAGTTAAAAATTTAAATCTTATAGAAAGAACTATTCACATAAACCACCTAGAAAAGGGGAAAACAGGCCTCAAATGTCAGTCTCTCGCCTTTCTACACCCTCCACATGTACAATTGCATCCCAAATTGTATGTCTGAATCTAGGCAGGGTAAGACTTTATTTTCCCACCATCTTACAGTCTACAGTTTGCAGTGAAACCCCTTTTAGTCACCATACAACAAATAGATGTAACCTTCTTCTGCACTCCTGCTCTTTGTTACAAGCAGTTTACCCCTGTGCAGCACAACATTGTATGGTATAGCAGCATACACCACAGCCATGCACAGATCCCTGCATCATATAACCCATCTTCCAATTGCCAAAATATAATTTAAATTTTTGAACTATATATATGTGGAACTTACAAAACCAGAACTTAACATTTTGAAGAAATTTAGGCCACACCAAATCACATGGCGAAACAGTTTTTTGAGATAATAACATTAGAAACTTTAATGAATCTCCACATAAATATCAGAGGTATGCTGAAAAAATTGAGCAAGGTTGAAACGAATATTCATTGGCCAATGGGCTTGGACAAAGAAAACACAGTTGTAAAATTGTAAAATTTTATTATATTCAGCCAAGATGCCCAAATAAGCAGTTGCAGCAGTTCAGAAATTTGTTCACGTTAAGACACAATACTTCTGATGACTTATATGTTTGTTATTATCTTGAGAATAAACGAACAAAAGAAAAGAAAATATGTTGGTTATAGTGCACTAAAATACAAAAATGTTGATAAACCATATATATAGATGGGTAGCAGACAGGTGGAGACTCAAATATGTAAGAAGAAACTGAGCTAAAGAGTAGACAAAGGGAAGAATACTTAGCTGTAAAACAGAACAAGGACAGAATGAAAAACAATCAAATCCTACGTAATATGCTGAAAATAAAAAATATTGTTATCGCAGAAAGAATTGATGAACCAAGCATATTTGTGCATAAACATTAAGATAATGTATGCTAGCTACTAAAGCATTCACATGAACCACCAAGAAAAAAAAAAGAATATTATCAGCATCAAGTACAAATAAATTTAGGAATAATAAAAAGTGAAACATGCAAAAATTTATAGCTATAGTCTCTTAAAATAAGAATTTTGGCCTCATTTATTTATCTGGTACTGATCTCAATCTACCAACTGCAGCATGAACAGTTCAGAGAACACAAATACATTTAGGATAAATAAAAAGTGAAACGTGTGAATTTGTAGCTATAGTCTCTAAAAAAGAGAAATTTTAACCTCGTTTATTTATCTCGCACTGATCGCAATCCACTAACTGCAGCATGAACAGTTCAGAAAAAAGTTGATGGCAAAGCAGGCTTGGTAAGGAAAAGGAGGGTAATAATATTAGTTCTTTGTGCTTTGACTTTCCGCTCTATTCTGTTCATTTATTTAATACCAACCAAAACTTATTGACAGAAATTCTAAAAAGGACTGTGAGTGGTGAGCCATGATAAAGATTGTGATTAAAATTGTCAGAATTTTACATATTTAGCTCCTGCTTCGGGCTTTCCATGTGTGTGGCTAACTAAACAAATCCCTTCTCCTTTCTCTTCTTGCCAATGTCAATGTAGTAGGCAGGGATTGTGATCAAGGTGGATCAAGGATTCTACTAAAAGAGTCGATGTTTAGGAAGTGTTCCCCTCATTAGCATTCTACCGATCTTGGCACTAATCAAACAAAGCATTCCTTCTTGACACTAATTGGAACCATTCCCAAGAAACATGCTTCAATGCAGTAACGTGCTGTCACCTGGAAGAAGAAACAACAGAATGTGTACTGCAAATACTTCAGGTATGGGTCTGCAAAATCTTCCTTACTGAAAATTTTGTAATGTATTTAAGTGTTTCATGATGGATTGCACCTAAATTATTAGCTAGTCATTTGATCTGACATCTTAAATACGTACATAACTAGTTAAAGAATAACAAATCTGCTTAAGAGTTCCACATATGTGGCTCTTTCTTGGTTGATGTGGTTTTGGGATTTTCAATGTAATCTTCTTCTCATTGTCAATAGCCAACGCTCCCTGGTTGTTGTTAGCTAGAATCTAGATCAACCATTTTCCACTCGTAATAGATTGTGCTGTCCATTGACATTCAAGTTGTTGTAGGATCAATGATATCAGCGCAAGAATTCAAGTTGATGTATAACCAATGATCTTATTACTGTTGGAAAGAAGCCACGCCCACACCAATGATGGGCTAGCCATAGAGGGGCTAGTAGCTCAGCTTGTAAAGCACAACAACAGCAGATGAAAAGTCCTAGGTTGGAGTCGCAGTTGGTCCATATGAGCAGTAGCTCAACATGTGGTATCAAATGTCAAGTTAAGAGCCCCAAACACCTTCAGTGTGGCACTTAAGCAGTGATGTTCGAAATAAGCCACACACGCACGGACGACACAGGCTGCTCAGTCGGTAGAGCACTCCTGCAGAAAATGGAAAGTCTTAGGTTCAAATCCTCGCTGGTAGTTACCTAATCAGCCAGATTGCACAAACCTTATATATATAGTTCATAAACCTAATTGTGTACACTACTAAGCAGGATACTGTAAAACCTATTAGCATCACTGAAGGATCCTCGGCTGAAACTTTAGTTATATAATCCAAGACCGTTACACAGCCTTGGTCATTTGGCATCGTAAAATCTTCAAAGAAATTGTCACTGACAAGATACTGAATTCCGCGCCTAATGGTATAATTGAATGAGAAAGAAGATAAACAATTCCACAGATTGTAGTGTACCATAATGGTAAGGACGTGCATTTGTATGAGAGCGACTAATGTTCAATTCGCTGATTGGCAACAAATCTAAACAAGAAGTTATAGAGATCGTTGGGTAGTATTGAAGATAGGGTACTTTGAAAATAAATATGGCATGTTTTATTCCCCAACATTGGCACGACTCCTAGTCTATCACTCAAAACCGCAGTCACGCAGCCCACAAACTGAGTGTCGAAGCTTAACTAAAAAGCAACAAAAAAGCAATTGTCCACAGTCTGAGTAGCAAACCATAATTAAATAAAAAGAGCAGTCAGGCCGCCAAACCCTAATTTGTTTTTTTACAAGGCAAATTAATCTCACAATAAGGCAAAGAAAAGAGAACAAAAAAACCAATTGCCTCCACAAACTCTATCAAACCCTACTTTTTCTTTTCTGTATTTTTAATAATGCGATTGAACAAGAGAGCAAAAGTAAAATATCTTATACCTCCAATGCCCGCATTTAGGAGAACTAAACCTGACAATAAGTACCGGTGACGATAGAAAAAAGACTCCGACTGGCCTTCTGGCGTTACAGCACTGGACAGCCCTCTTCTTCCGCCTGAACCGCAAAATTCAAAACTTGTTACACAGTGGAATCCATACATTCTTTAAAAAACTACGCCTGCAAAAATCTAAAACCTACATTACTTTCTTTTTCTTACGTCTAGCCCCTGTTTTGTAAATGTTGGAGAAAATCTTATGGACGTTCATGTTTCTGACGAGAAATACACACACAAATCGAATCGATCTCCGTTCTAAGAGATCTTGCTACACATATGTAAACATGCTAAATAGGTGGCTTCAACAGAGTGGAGAATCTTTGCTCTGCGCTGGCAGGACTTTGCTTTCTTGACGAATTATTTTATACAAATGTTTATTTGCGCCTATACAAATGTTTATGTGCGCCTTCCCTCGGTAACGATGAAGTTGGGACATAAAATTAATATGTTATTAGTTCCTGCCGCTAGGGAGGATACTATAGCATCCATTGGATGCTAGTGGAACTTTTCTATCAACCAATCAGGTTTTTGTATTTTTCATGTACAGTTTTTTAAAAATGTTTGCAGTTGTTATGTAATTAATATTATTTTTCTGAATTTTCTTTTCCAATTTTCTGATTGGTTTCTATTATGCTGCCCACTTTTTGACAGTGTAATGTGCCAAATTTATTCTGAAAGGAGACTTTAAAAAAAAAAAAAACATTAAGCAATTTAGTTGTACTTTATTTTGAAAGTTCTTGAAGTTTTCGGTTGGGTCTTCAAAGTTATTAATGCAAAATCTAAGAGTATCTCGGAATCTATCTTAGAATTTAATTTATTAGTTGGAGAAATAGTTCTACAATAGCGAAAAGTACAATTATTACCTGAAATTTTGCTGACCTTTCTGAGGTTGAAGCGGCATACATTTCAATTCTCTGCTATTTGGTATGGTGAAATGACCCATGCTGCAAAAAAATCCCAGAAAATCTAATTACTTGTTGACTAATATTGCATTTCGACATGCTTGAGAAGACATTTTGGGGATAAATGCAGAGCCTCGGGCAGTGTTTGGGGCAGGCATTTAATTTCTTGAAAAGGTAGTGTCAAGGTAATGCATTTAATTTCTTGAAAAGGCAGTGTGAAGGTAAGGCACTTGCATTATTTGTTTGTAGCTTCATGTTCAGGGTAAAGTTGCAAAGAGGAGTTTTGAAGATTTGTGCTTTGTT
>MU227218.1:1651560-1687555 GCA_018584345.1 Thuja plicata
ATTTCAAGGTGAAGCAAAAAATAAATCTAGAAATGGAACGTCTAGAGTCAGATGCATGTTGGAAAATTGAAAATGATAACACATGTCCACATGCATCATTACACTTGCTTTTATGCACATTAAATACAAGAAGTTTAAATGCACACACTAGTGACCTACTCAATGATGATGAAATAATGTCCTCTGACATTTTATGCTTGCAAGAAGTGCATACAAATCGTGTCAAAACAAATGACCTGTACAAAAATTTCAACTACTCCTCAGTACACGGAGTACACGGAATTATGACTTTAACCAAAAAAACATAATAGTTTCCAGAACAAAACACCACTTTTCAAGAAATGTAGAGGCAATGATCTCAACAATAATACTCTCTAACAATGCAATTAACATTTGTAATATTTACGCAAGGCCGAATGCTCCCTTAACAGAAATAACAACAACTATAAACAATGTAGCTAGCGATATAGAACCCACTAACATCTTGTATATTATTGGAGATTTCAACATCGATATGACAACAAACAACAACAAAAAAATAGCTATTACAACTCATATGCAATACCACAAACTTAATTTCCTACTCAACCATTCACACAATATAAACAAGCCACTTATTGATCACATTTGGACTAACATAACAACAAATATTTGTTCTGTTTATAGATCAGAAACATACTGGACATACCACTTCTCTACTTTTGTGCGAGTACATCTTCCACATGAAAATAATTGAAGTAGAAGACGGAAAAGAAAACTAAGAATAAAAAAAGACAAACAAACCAATTCATCTATTTAAAACAAACGTATAGTACAACATTCATATTGACAATAGCAATTATCATATCTCATAAAAACTTCTCCACAAATGCATTCATTACAATTTGCTAACAAAATTTTCCATCCAAACTATTTCATTTACAGGGGAATATGGAGGCAAGCAAAAGACAAGGGAAGCTTACACAGAACAAACAAGATAAAATAACCAAAAGGTATTCTCTTTTTAATTTCATGTCATCTTAATTAATTGACGTTGACAACAAACAGGAGATTAATGATAACCTTTCTGCAGGTCCAAAGTGAAAAATTCCAGCTGCATTTCAATTGAAGAACTCAATGCCAGAAAGAGTGGAAACACATTTGAAGGAGATGCGTTAGTAGTATACAAAGTTAATCTTGACAAAGTCAACAAGACATGCGAAGTCTTACGTGCAGACTTGACAGACATAAAAGCAGAAATGACAATCATGCTAAATATCAATGGGAGCTTAGTGCAACAACACGAAGATAAAATTGTCCTAGGAATGGGCATTTCCATTACAGGTTTTGACATCTCGCCAAGGACTGAGTACGATTGTGGCGACTATGACTATATTCTCATCCTCAAAGACACAAGTATAGCACAAACTATCTCCCCAATGGGCGTTGAATACAATTTCATTCCCGGTACAACAATCAAGCACCTCCTCAACAACACAAGTGAGTTTCCAATCGGAACAGTAGGAGCACTGGTGGTAGGAGTAAAAAAATAGGCTCACAAAGTGCACTTGAAATAAAGGACGGCCACACTGAAGAAGCTAGAGCATAGGTAAATTGTTCTCAAACAATTAACTATTCATATGCTCATCAAAAACACTAAGTCTAACACATGCATATTTCTTCAATAAGCGCAACAAATCTAATTGTCTTTGTTCTTTACAGCTTGAAATCCATCCAAACCTAGCTCACCACTACATAGCAGTAGAAGAACAACTCCAGAGGAATGAGGCCACTGCTATGCTTTTTAGAAACATTGTTAAGAGGGTTGACAAAAGGAACACATTCCGTACAGGTTTGTCTACATACATCTGCAAATTAAATGACAAGAGGACCTTAGAGACTTTAAAAGAATTACAACAAAAAAATATGAGGTAAGCATAAAACATTGTTGAACTCTTAATAATTTACATCATGAATCACAGCGTACACTGATATGCAAAAAACCTACAATAGGTTCATGGATTTGAAGGTAGAAAATCCATTTTCTAGTCCATTCAACACATTTTGTTCACAATGTCATTTCAAATTCGATGGCTATGGCATTTTGGAAGAAGAATCTGCGCATTGCATCAAGTGTGATCAAGATGTGAACTACATGCACAAACTCCAGCTCAAAACAGTGTTGATTACTAATAATAAATAACCAATTCATTTCTCTATGGACCACTCAATAATTCAGCATTTAATACCAGCCCTTGGCAACATCAAGTATGAAGAATACATACAGGAAAAATCCAAAGTTGTCTTCATGCTGCGTGACATTGCCATCAAAGGATGCTTCACACTGAGTTAGAGCAATACAATTACGCATGCCACTTTATTGCACACTGATGGAACAGGACACAAGGTAAACAACACAACTGCCCAGAATGATAACAGATTGGAATTTTTTTTAGTAGTACTATTTATTTACATAAATAAGCAGTGACACCATTTTTCATTTACAAATGTAGGAAGTCGTGCAGCACTAAAAGTCTGTAATATCTGCAGTAAACACTTCATCACACCAAATTGCATCAGCATTTAATGCTTTAGTACAAAATAAACTTGCAAACTACCTTAAAAACTTACTCATATCTGTATTGGGCGCTCTTTGTAGCTGCTCTGTTTCTGGCTTTCATTATAAATTGTTCTACCTTTGGTTATTTATGCCGATCTTGCCGATTATGACGATGGTTATATTATGTTCATCTCTCGTAACAACTATGAAATCCGACTGATCAACTACTCCAGTTGTGCTCTTTTGCCCATTGATTTGTTATAAAATTTATCTTACAGTTATCCGTCAATAGTTTCAGCAATGCTTAAGAACAAAGAAAACTAAAACATAACAGAAATGTTTATTGCTTGCTGAGTTTTAATGTCAAGACTGTAATATAGCGTATCGGATAAGATACTACACGGGAGAGATATATGCATGTTAAAGTTGTTAAGGGCTAACTGTTTTTCCCAATTATATTGACCATGTTTTAAGACCTTCTGGTAATGAATTAATCAGTATTTGCGTTTGTCAGTACGAAGTGATCTTTGGCAATTTACATTTCTGGAATTATGGGAATGAAATGGTTTGATCCTAAAGTATTCAATGTATTAATTTGAACCTTCTGTTTCAAGAGTCTACGGAGCCTGGATTCTTATGGATTTTCTATTTCTTATCTGATTTCCTTATAGTTATGACAAAAGAATAGCCAATCTTCATAAGGTAGGAATTTTTTACTGAAATTTAGCGTCTATTGGTGGTGGAAACTTCAGAAAGCTTTTAGATTTGTCATCCCATAGGTCATTGGGTCTAAGTGCGTAATCAAAATTATCAGTTTATTTATTATCACGCAAAGTTTATTTATTACAAGGTTTGTTAAATTTACATCTATGTTATTAATGTTTTACTATGTAGCTAAGTTAAAAACATTTTATTTTTATTTTTGAAATAATAGATATTATCCTCAAATTAATTATATCATGGCTAAATTGCATATATAGCATTTTGACTACAAACACTCCAAAAACAAATTCAAATTCGGCAGGAACTAGATGTTATGCGTCCTTGTTAACAAGAGAATTAAATTAAGGAAACGTAATATGCTGAACATTGGGGAGAGGAGTCAGAAGTAGGTCATTTTATGTTTGGAGCGCCATGTGGACTGTCATGTATGTAGACATTCACCTACTCTGCCATGTAATCAGACGAGTTGTCCACCTTAAAAAATTGTTGTGGTCCATATAGGACTACAATTGACATGTGTCTTTATCTGAGTACGCCAAGGTATCAAAAAAGTGGCTCATTTTTGGGACGACCTATCATAGTGCATGTCAATCGAGGATAGTGGCGTGGCAAGGTGTGTGTGTAGGTTCAAATGTTCGTATGGCAACCAATCAGTCTACCACCCCAAGCAAAGGATGAGCTACATTAATATTGCGTCAGCGATGGAATGTCAGCCATCCTTCGACATTTATTATGTGCCTCATCGCATTTCACCACCCTAATTCTCACCTAATAACCAACGCAAGAACCACTTAATGTTTCATCTCATCACAATTTCTAGCCACTTTCTCTAGTTTATTTCACACTCTCTTGGGAGTATTCATCGTTGAAGCTGCTAGTAGTGGGTTGCCTAGGGACCATAATTGGTCGTTCCTTGCGTGTATTATGAAGAACTCGACATTGTTGTAGACACTCGTTCGACATGCACATGTTGTTTGTGTCATCCTCGTCATGCATGTTATGGCAACAAGTGGTTGTGTTTTGTTTTTTGCTTTCTTTCTTTTTTTTTGTGAAGGTGGTGCACGTTGTTTCATTTTTTGCTACATTTAATTTGTTTTGGTACTTTTGATTGTCATTTCCTTCGGCATTGATTTTTTTTTGTTTGGTTTTATCCTTGTCAAATGTATGTTTCTACCACCTACTTGTTGCAAGTTGAAGCAACCATTGTGAAAGGTTGGAGCAATGGAGGGAAGCCCACTCATCGCACATTCGACCCAAGAGAGGAATGTTTTTTTTTTCTATTGCATATCATTAAGTAACGAAAGAGTTTACATTAGAACTATAGAATCAAAAATCAGAGAGCTCGAGAGTTTTTTTGACTAACTTCAGCTAGCCCAAAAATTGAAAAGTACAATTTACTGCCACATTTTAGTATAAGTGATAGGATACGACATTTAGAACTTAAAACACTAAAGCACTAAAATAGACTAATCACTCAGTTGGTGTCTCTTGGTCTATATCAGACTCACTAGAATCTGGGGAGACAGTATTGTAGCCAATAATTTCATGAGTCTTGTATCCCAGGTCTTCTTCTTGCTTTGGTTCCTCAGCATTAGGCTTCCACTACCCAGACTGCTTCAACCGATGTATGAATTCATCAAGAGTGACCTCAAATTCACCCTTAGCCTTCATAGTGGTGTATCCATGTACTATGTCTTTCTTCTCAATTGTAGTCTTTCCATCTTTCAAGATCTTTAGGAATTTACTATCCTTCATGTTTATCATAGTTATAACTTGCACATGTCAACATCAAGATAAATGAGTCTCTGAAGGGACTCGGTAAGGTCCCTGCCCTTTCCTTCAAGCACACAATTATTCTTAGCCTTCTAAATAATCCACAATATAACAGAAGAAAGAATGGACCATAAAGTGTTACATGTTTGTTGTTGTTAATATGACCCAAGATTATATTTAAAACTTTGAAATGAACATTGAAGGTAAGGCCAAACATTTTCCAGACTTTAGAAGCAAATAAAAATTCAAAAAGACATGCAATATAGATTTTGGGTGTCTACAAATACTACACAGATTAGGCTCTCCTCCAGGCTTCTTAAAGGGCAGCTTATGTAGTAAGAGTTTCCACAAAAAATAGGTAATTTTGGATTCCAAAGGTCTACTCCAAATGAAGGAAAAGTATTTATTCCATTAATAGTTTTGAGCATCAAGGTGCCACTTGGAATTAACATGGGAAATAATATCACCTGGCTGAAGGTAAGCAAATTCTAGGTGTATTTGGTTTTGACAAGGTGGAGGGGAGTGTTGCTAGGCCAAGAGAGCTGGAAGGAACAACGACTTGGGGGGTAGCAGCCACTAAAGGATCCCAAACTATTGAGGGAAGCAGAGAGGAGGGAGTATGTTTTCCATTGGGATTAAGGAATATTCAACTCTGCTTCAATATTCTCCCATGGAATTAACTTGCACTGTTGTAATACATCTTGGAAGGTATTAATAACTTTCTTAGACCACATTTTTATTGAGCATCCTTGAAGCAATGCCAACGGTTTATTACCATGTTTGAGATTCCACCATACTGACTTCTTTCCACATATCACCCTATTGCCTTCAGATGGGCCGATATTACAGAGAAATTGCTTCACAAATTTCCAACTCTTCCAAATGGTTTTGAAAAAATTTAACCCCTATACTATAATATTGGCATCTAAAGTAAGAAGACCAGTGTAACAAAGGTTAGTCCAAGCTTTGGAATTTCTAGGATGAGCCCAAGATAAGTTGTTCCTAATCAAAAATTTCCAAGGCTCCTCCCCTATGGTTACCTTTGCAATCCATTTAACATCTAAGGCTATACCTTGAGTTCTAAGATCTTTAAGACCAAGTTCACCCCCAAGTTTTCTCTTTGGTACACCATTCCTATGATACTGCATGCATCTTCCTGTTGCCTCTACCATCTGACTAGAGGAAGTCTCTGATATATTTCTGGATAAAGTTGAATTGGTGTTGGTTAAACAGCCAGGCAAAGGAGAAGTATATTGGATAGGAAGAAAGAATTTTCTGACATTCTTGGAATCTACTAGGAAAAGAGAGGAGATTATTGTCCCATTTGTTCAATTTTTTCACAATCCTTTCCTTGACCCAAGTCCACATTTCATTAATAATGGGGTTGACTGCAAACGGAATACCCAGATATTTGACAATATGGGCAGGGCCTCCCAATTCAAATCCAAACTTGCCCCATCAACTTGGGGGATTGTGGTCCCACCCCAGCATGATAGACTTGGATAGGGATATCTTACTTCCAGAGGCTAAATAGAACATCTCTAATTTGGTCATGAGGCAGTCCATGTTGTTTTCATCAAGATACATGAGGATGGAGGTGTCATAAGCAAATTGAATGTTAGAGACCTCTGTTTATTAGGGAGGAGGATTAATTTCACTTTGGGGGATAGGGAATCATATCTTAGGAGGAAATGGAGGGAGTCTACAATAATGACAAAGAGGGAGGGGGCAAGGGGGCATACTTTCCTGATAGACCTAGATAGTTCAAAAATTTTGATCTTACTCCATTGACTTCCACTGTCGCCCTAGCTCCTTGAAGAAGAGTAGAAACCATCTTGCAAAAGTGAGGTGGGAATCCTAGTGCTTCCAACATCATAAGGATGTATTTCCACTTAATCCAATCATATGCTTTCTCTTAATCAATAAGTAACATAACAATTTGCTATCAAGTTTCTTTGGCCCAATCCAACAATTCCTAGCAGGTTATAAGATATTCAAGGATGTACCTCCCCTTTACAAATATTGTTTGAGTATTGTTAACCACCTTAGGAAGTATATTTTTAATTCTAGGGGACAAAGCTTTTGCGAGAATCTTATACCCAACATTAAGGAGGGTAATGGGCCTCCAGTTCTTAATAAGAAGTTTGCCTCATTCTTTAGGAATTAGTTTAATAAGTTTGGCATTAATAGTTGCACCTAGAGTTCCTGATGAAATGAAATCTTTGTAAATACTAAGCAAGTTTCTACAAACCCAATCTATATTGGCTTTAAAGAATTCAACTAAAATTCCATCAGGTCCAGGGGCCTTATCATTCGCCATGCTCAAGATTGAGTTTTTTATTTTATCCTCTGAAAGCTCTTTGTCAATCATTATTGCATCTTCCTCTGTCACCTTCTTAGGTGTGATTCCTCTAACCTTTTGTCTAGCAGTCTCCATGGGGGTTCCATTATCTTCTGAAGAAAACAAGCTTCTATAAAAATTTGATAAGGTCTCCACAATTTCCTCATGGGATGTGATAGTTTTGTCCTGTTCCCTGATATAAGATATTTTATCTCTTGCTTTCTTCTTCTTTAGAGTATAAAAGAAGAATTTTGAAACTTTGTCCCCCAAATTAAGCCAGTTAATTCTCGCTCTAACTTTAGCACCTCTGGTCTTATGAATTTGCAAATTTCTAAGGGATTCTCTACAAATCATCACTCTGTCTAATAAACTTGGGTCAAAGGGTGTGTGTTGTATTAGCATTTTAGCCTCATGTAGGGCCTCTGTTAATCTATATTATGTCCCCCTAGCATCTTTATCTCTTTTCTTTCCTACAACCTTGAGCATCTTTTGCCAAGATTCAGTAGTTTGGGTCCACCTAGTTACTTAAGATTCATGGTGAACAATCTGATTATTATACCAAGCAATGATTTTGACTGCCGCCTGAACATCTTCATCCTTAAGAAGAGAGGAGTTTAGGGAAAAGCCTTGTTTCTTAATAGGCATATCTCCATGATCTAGGATCATATGGATGTAGGAGAGTATAGGATGGTGTTCATAGAGAGTGAAGGGAAAAACCTTTACACAATTGTCATCAAGAGGAGCAGAGAAAATGTAGAAATGTTTGTTCATATAGAATCTGTCCAATCTAGAATAGATCCTCCTATCCCCTCTCTAATAATTGGACCAGGTATACCACACACCTTTAGATTCACCCTTCTTTTCTTCTAAGGGGTCAAATAAATTCAGTTTTCTCATCATTCTATTCCAATAGAGTAACTCATTTCCTTTCCATTCGAATCTTAATCCTCCCACTTTGTCCTGAGCCCTTTCTATCATATTGAAATCTCCTACTAAGATCCAAGGAATATTTTCAAGATTTGTAATCCATTTCCACAGGTTAATCCTCTCATTATGATCATTGGGGGCATAAATTGAGCAAGCTCCAAATTCAACATCATCAACCTTAAATATGACACAGACTACCCTATTATAGGGAGAGAATCCCCACTTTTGCACAACTTTCCTCCATTCTGGGCCTATCAGAATAGAGGTCCCACCTTTACCCTTTTGGTATCTAGTAGAATAGGCTATTTCATCTTTCCAAATGCATTTTAGGGCAATATCATGTGTAAAGCCAGCTGCCTTCACCTCTTGAAGCATAAGTATATCTAGATTCTTATGCAAATTTAGAAGTCTCTTAACCACATATTTGTTGTAAGAGGATTCCAAGCCTCTGACATTCCAAGATGCACAGTTTAATATCATGAGTAACCTCTACCTTTCAGTCTCCATGGGATCTAAAAACTTTGGAAACATTGAGGAATTTTATTCCTCAAGGCCTTGGTTTAGGGTTACCACTGAGTAGAGGAGATCAACCTCTTTTCCTCCTAATATTGACCCCGTCAACAAATTATGATGGGTCCTTCTTGAGAGGCTTACTGGTCTTCTTGTGTTTCTTGCCAGATTCAAAGGTGAAGACAAAATTTTCCACATCTTCATTAAAGGGTCCATCATGATCTTTAACAATTTCTCCCTCCTCCAACCCAAGATCCTTCCTCTTATCAACCTCCAACACTACCATATCCTTAGGCAGGGTAGCCTTCTCTGCACTCCTCCACATTCTAGACTCATACTTCCATTAATTAGGCGGGGGTGGAAGAGGGGGTGGGGGTTTAGGGATAACAAAAACTAAGAAATCATTGAGTTTTCCATTTAGATCCATATGAAGAGGTGAATTGCCCTCTCTTATTTCACTAACCTGATCATGAATTATTAAATCAGTACAGGTGGTTGAAGGCCGAGAGACATCTCTAGGGATACTAACCCTATCTAAGGATAGACCTAGGGTTGTAGGCTGGGTAGAAGAGGCACCTTGACCTAGAGGGTTGATAGAATATATTTTCCATTTTTCTTTTAGTGCGCCTAAAATGAACAGTGTATGAGCAAACATCACAAATCATATTTTGATTTGGTGCTCAAATTTGACGTGGGGTTAAGAATTGAACAAATCAAAATACATTTGAGATTGGTGCATTAAAACTAAACATGGAAAATCTCAGCTGGTTTGGTGCTTAAAATGAACCCTTGTGCTTGTATGGATGAATAATAGATTAGTTAACATTTTATTTTGGTGTATAATTCATTTAACTTGTGTCTTGAGTTTTTGGTGCACTTGCACAATCTGTTAGATTAAAAACCATTTTATTTTCTTAGAGAGGCATGTCTTAGGGTACGTTTAACCTCCAGAGGATGACCTCAAACTGACAAATCCCCTTCGACCAATATATAAACAAGACATGGGGAAAACCCCTTAATGTCTTATATCTAACCAAGCTCAAATGAGGTGTGTGGATGATAGTGTTGGCATAAATAATGCAGAGACAAAGTTGAGTATGTTATGGTATGTTTTTTATGCAGATATGATGATAGGTTGATCAATTATGATGTTGTCATTGATGTCAACTTAGTGTTTTTTGGTTGACAGTGTGCCTGTTATGATGATGTATGTTCAAGAGGTTGAATCCAGAGTTGTGGTAAGAGTTGGTGTGTGCGATCATAAAGGAAGACTAAGTGATGTCTCTAGATGCTATATCTGTGACTGCATAGGTTGATCTTATGTATGGTGTGACTTATGTTTTATTGAAGGTTGATCTGTCAATAGGAAGAACAAGATGAAGCCAAGAAGGAATGATTTTATTTTTGTGTCAAATAGGTTTTGATTCAGATATTGTGGTTTGGGATTTGTTATCTTGAATATGTTATGAGGTTGATTTTGTGACCACATCATAATTTGATAACTAGAAGACCAAGTTTCAAGTGATAGAAGGTCGTTTAGTAAAAATTCATAAGAAGTTCTTAGAACAATCAGTCATATCCTTAACCAGTGATGATGCACCATGTTGCAGTAAGCGATTATGTGTTCCAGGGATCGTAGTGATGTTGAATATTGATGAGGATTGATGAGTTGGAATTTTCATGATCATTATGATTGGATTTCTTGGAGGTTGTGCAAGAACATTGAAGTGTGTTTTGGTTTGACTTTTGCTTGTCAAATCGATGTGCGATGGATTTGAAGTTTGACATGAGTTTGTTAGAGAGTGTTCTTGATTGTTAACACGTTTTAGGGTTTGTTAATTGAGCGAGAAAGATTGTAAAATGTTTTGTAAGGCGGTTAATTGTCTTAATGAACTTGCAATGTATAAATATGTAAAATGATGAAAAGTAAAAGCGTTGAACGTGGATGTAGAGGTGTGATCGAGGGAAGATAGAAGATAGAAGATTGTCTATATGTGAAGTAGAGATTTATATTGAACTAGATCTATATTAGCATAGAGTGTTAATTTCTTAGATCATTTACATGTTGATTCCTAACAACTTCATCAAGCTAAATCTGGTGCAGGGGCACTTAGAGCCTAGGGGTCACCATGAATCATTGATGGAGATCCAAGGAGAGGAGAAGACCAATGAGACCATTCATGGTCACTTTTTAAATTCATATGACCTATAAGGTCCCAAAAGATGTAATTTGGCCATTAGAGCCACCAAATGTTGTGAAAATGCACTAATGTGCCTAACAGATGTAATATTGCCTAATAAGGGCTAATGGTCTAAGGGGTAGTATAAAGGGTTGGTTTATAGTTTTAAAGTATTTTATATTCATTTTCAAGTGTTTAAAACTAATAATACATGCAGTTGTCAACTTGAAAACATTTTCAACCTTTTGTAATTGACAAGATTAGGGGGCAGTCGGTTTTAACTGCTTGGAGTCAGTTTTTGGCAAGTTAAAAGGTGGTTGGTTGGTCTTTTGAGGCCTATTTACATTTTAATAGCCAGAGGAAAGATGACATGGTCGGGAGGATGAATAGTTTGTAAAGTTTTAATCAATAAAATTATGCATATTATGTATTTCACTAGTTTTTCTCTGTAACAGTCATTGTGTAAAGTATTTTCATCCACCCAAGTGTTTATGTTTTGAGAGTTTGTTGTTTGGGGATGGGAGTAGAATGAATTAAATTCATTTTGGTTTTTCTAACAAGGTATTTGATTGTGTTTTGATAGAGATATGAGTGTTCAAGTAAAGACTGCATAAACCCTCACATAGGGTAACCCGAGAGGATGAAAATGTAGTTTATTTGATGCTACATGTTTTTTTTATCCCATTCTTGGTAGGGAGATGAGGAAGGGTGTAGGTTACCTATCTCTAGATTTGTAGGAATCCATGCAACCTTTGACACATGTTTGAAGGAAGAGAAGTGAATGTACAGTCATAGAGAGGAGGGCACTATCAGTCACAATCCGTTTATAAAAGTTTGTCCATAAATGAAATAATACTTATGGCCTTGGAAGCTTGAAGGAGGGTTGGATGGAGATTCTACTCCATGTACAAGGTTCTGGAAGAGGTAAGGTTCTCAAGGGAAGGGCTAATCAATAAAGGTCCAGAGAATGGTAATGATTGTCACAGTATGATAGTGACTTGGTAAGTTATTTGGTTTTGATTAGAAGTTGAGTTAAGTGGATCAAGTAGATATGGGTTGTGTGGGAAGAGCCCCAAGAATTTTTTTAGGGTGTTAGAGTGTTCCATTTCATTAAGGGGTTAAGGGACACATTGCTTGGGGGTTTTTTTGGGTGACTATCTCAAACTTGTAGTCCTACTATCTTAGGAGACAGTGAGAAAGGTTATTGTTTATAGACCAAGTTGGTCAAGGGTGGGGTCATTTAAAAAAAAAAGTGTAAGGGTTCTCCATTTTGTTAGGGTGTAGAGGAATCCAAAGGCAAGAGATAGTTTCAAAAGAAGAGTCTATAGAGGGGTTATGTTGAAGGATTGTATGTGGATAGTCCTAAGTAAATGAAAGAGGATCAAAGATTGAGTGATCAGTGATGGGATTGCATTTAGTATGTGGACTCTAGTGGAAGAGGTATCAATTAATGAAGGAGGAATGAACATTGATAGGTCTTGGGAGTGGTTGGGTCCATGAGTGTGATCCTAAGTTGGAGGACTAAAGAATTTTCTTCCTAAGGTAATCCACTTGGCTCTGCATCAAAATCCCTTAACCGACTAGATCCTAACAGGTCTGAATTGTAAATCCTTTAACTAGGTGACTCTTTAATTAGGGTTTTATATCCTTTAACTTGATTACTCCTAACACAGTAAATCTCCTAATAGGGATATAGGTAATTACCTTGACCGGGTGACTCCTAACATGGTCTTTCTCTTAACCAGGAATTTTTAAGCTTTTAACATGGCTAAACTCTTAACCGAGTGTACTTCAAAAGTGTGTAGATATTTGTGGGTGCCATCCCCACATGTGATTTTTCCCAGTTGGGTTTCCATGAGAAAAACTTTGGTGTTATTGTGTCGCATGGTTGTGGATGTTTATCTTTATTATTTAGTTTTTCATGCAATGGATGTCTATTGATGCTAGTGGGTGAATGGTTAAGGAAAAGTTTGAATTGTTAGATTACTGATTCACCCCCCCCCCCTCTCAGTAAGCTTAGATCTCTTAATACTAAAAATTGGTATCATATCCTTCTCTGTGGTAAGCCTAACAACTTGAGGAAAAGATCCAATGATGAGGAAGGAACCTCCTAAGTTCTCTAAAGACAACTACCAGGTATGGAGTGACAAAATGAAGTTATGTCTAAAAGCTATGAGATCACAATACTAGATGCATGTCACAAGTAGGTATATCACCCCTATTGTAAATCTCATTGCAAATGAACTAAAGGAACAACATGAGAATACCCAAGCATATGAAGCTATTGTAAGTACCTTATCTGATATTGAATATGTTGATGTTTGTGGACTTGATACTGCCTATGATGTTTGGGAAAAGTTGAAACTAATCTATGGAGGAGATATTCATGTGAAAAAAGATAAGTAAGACAATCTTAGAGGAAAGTATGATGACATGAAGATGGTAGAAGGAGAACACATTGCACAATATGGCCTCAGAATAAAAGAAGTTATTGGTGCTATCAGAGGTGTTGGTGGAACTATTGAGGAAGATATTCTGCAGAGTAAAATGTTAAGAACTTTATTGCCTTGTTATGCCATTAGAATGTCTGTTATAAATGAGTTGAGAACCTTTGATAATGTAACTATAGATGGACTGGTTTCTAAGCTTACTGCATTTGAGCTAAATAACTTTGATAACAGTATTCCAAGAGTTGAGGAAAATTTCAAGGCATCAATTTCTAATGTACCAATAAGGAAAGGTAAGGAAACAAGTCATGATTCTTATTACATGTTAAGTTATGTCAGGGAATTGGAAGCTATCTTGGAAGAATAAATGAAACAAGAAGAACTTGAAGCTCTACTAGCAAAGAGACTTCTTGGAGGGACTGGTAAATACAAAGGTAAACTTCCACTGAAATGTTTCTCATGTAATAAGATTGGACGCATTGTTGTTAGATGTCCTAATGGTGAAAAAAGGAAAAGTTCAGAAAGTTTAAGGGAAAAGAGAAGAAACAATGCTTTGTTGCATCGGATGAAGGAATTACCAATGAAGAATCACGAGATAATGAGGAATAGGAGTTTGTTTTTGTTGCAGTCAAAGAAGATCCATCAGAAGGAGAAAAGGCATTGGTCTCTCGCTTAAGATAAAATGATGAATGGATTATAGACAATGGGTGCTCACATCACATGAACAAGGATAAGAGTAAGTTCATTAAACTTAATGAGTTTGATGGTGGTGTGGTAAGGTTTGGTAATAGTACACCTTGTTTGATTAAAGGTAAAGGCACTATTTATTTGAATGTTAAGAGTGATACAGATGATGTTTATTATGTGGATGGTCTAACACATAATCTATTAAGTGTGGGCCAACTAAATGAAAAAGGTTACACACTGGAATTCAAAGGAGGTGTATGTAGAATAATTGGAAGCTCTCATGATGAGATTACTATTGGTAGACAAACTAGAGGTAATTTATTCCGTCTGAATAATGTTGTGAACATTTGTTTGTTTGCAAAGGTTGAAGATAGTTGGCTATGAGATAGAAGGTTTTGTGATGTAAACTTTTATAGTTTGATAAAAGTAAGTAAGAGTAATGTAGCTAGGATATTGCCTCAATTAGTCAAACCAGACAACATGATGTGTAAAGAATGTCAGCTGGGTAAGTTGACTAGTTCTACTTTCAAAAGAAAGTCTTTTTCATCTGAGAGCATACTTGATTTGGTTCATACTGATCTTTGTGGGCCTATGAGAAAGAGGAGTTATCTAGGTGAAATATATTTCATATTGTTTACTGATGACTATTCTAGAATGATGTGGGTAACTTTCTTGAAGGATAAGTTTGATGCATTCCATAAATTCAAAGCATTCAAGGCACTGGTTGAGAAGGAATCAAGTAAGAATTTTGAATGTTTAAGATTTGATAGAGGAGGTGAGTTTACTTCTCCATAATTTATAAATTACTATGAAGATAATGGAATCAAGGGACAAATCTCTGCACCAAGGACTCCACATCAAAATGGTGTTGCAGAGAGAAAGAACATAACTATAGCAGAAGTTGCAAGGACTATGTTGATTCAAGGTGATGTACCAAAGATGTATTGGAGAGAAGCAATCAACACTATTGTTTACACACTGAATCGGGTGCAAGTAATGAAAGGAACATATAAGACACCTTATGAGATATGGTATGGTCACTCACCTAATGTTAAATATTTTAAATTTTTTGGAAACATATATTACATTAAGAGGGATGATTACACACACAAGTTTGATCCAAAAAGTGATGAACGTATTTTCTTGGGTTATTCTACTAAAAGAAAAGCATATAAGTGTTTCAATAAGAGAAATAACAAAATGATTGAGAGTAAAAATGTAAAGGTGGATGAATACCCTAAGAAATCTGGTGATTCAAACAAGAAAGTGATAGAGGATGATCGGGAGATTGTGTATATTGAACCATAAATGCATGAACCAACAGATCTAAACAATATGGGAGAAGAGATTCAACTGGTAGAAGAAGAAGCTCCTAGACTTGAACCTGTGATACCTAGGTATGTGAAGATGAATCATTATGTTGGTCAGATTATAGGTGATAAGAATGTATGCATTCTAGCTAGAAGAAAGCTCAGAGAAAATACTTGTTGGATTTCCAAGTATGAGCCTAACATAGTGAAGGAAGCAATCAAGGTGAAGATTGGGTAAAATATATGGAGGAAGAACTTGATCAAATTGAGAATAATGATACATGGACAATTGTTCCTAGATCTAAAGATAAAAATGTGATTGATACCAAAATGGTTTTTAGGAACAAATTGAATGAAGATGGAGATGTGATCAGAAACAAGGCAAGTCTTGTATGCAAGGGCTATGCACAAGAAGAAGGGCTAGACCCTGGAGATAATTTTTCTCCAGTAGCAAGACTGGAAGGGGTAATAATTCTACTTTCTTATGTTTCTTATAAGAAGTTCAAAAAATTTCAAATGGATGCTAATCCAACTTTCTTGAATGGAATTATTGAAGAAGAGGTCTACATAGAACAACCCGTTGGTTTTGTATTGACAAAGGACAAGGACATGGTATGAAAACTACAAAAGGAACTATATGGATTGAAACAAACTCCAAGGGAATGGTATGAAGGTTACATTCCTATCTTATTCAGATTGGCTTTAATAGAAAAAGTGATGATAGTAACGAGTACCTAAAAGTTGAATGAGATAAGTTGTTGTTAGTTGAAGTATTTGTTGATGATATAATATTTGGAGGAAATGATGAGATGCGTTTGGCATTTGCTAAAGAGATGAAGAAGGGGTTTGAAATGTCAATGATTGTGGAGATCAATTATTTATTGGATTGCAGGTTTCACAACTAAAGAATGGTATATATATATCAGTCAATCCAAATATGTGAAAGACATACTCAAGACTTTTGGCATGGATGACTCCAAACCAGTTGGAAAAACCATGGTAACATGATGTTGTTGGCAGTGTTCTAGCATCCCTCACAGGATTCATGACATGGTTTAACAACCTCCAGTGTCTTCTATAGGTCTAGTGGTTGTATCAGGCATTGATAGGTCGATCTTTTGGTGCAACGACAACCCTAGCTTCTAATAATTGGTATCAGAGCTTTTGGTCCTTTGAGAGAAATCTTAACATCTTGAGGTGATCCTAAAGATGGTGTTCTATAGGAAAAAAATTATGAAGTTTGATCCTAAAAACTTTCACAGTTGGAAGAACAAGATGAGAACTCATCTGCTATGTTTGGGAATTGACTACTGGATGATTACAAAGAAAGATGAGCCGGTCAAGACTGAAGATGAATTAGAAAATGCTATTGAAGATGAAAATTAATTATTTTCTAGTAACATGGTTGCAATAGAAGCACTAATTAGTGTACTCTTTGTAAGAGAATTCATATAGGTTAAAGATTTGGATTTTGCACATAAAATTTGGTCAAGATTAGAGGCATTATATCAAGGAGATAAGTTTACTAAGCAGGCAAAGTTACAAAACTGAAAGACAAAGATGGAAATCCTAAAAATGAAAGATTATAAGAATGTTAGAGCATATGTACAGAGGGTTATTGAGGTTGCAATAGGCATTAGAAACTTTGGAGGCACCTAGAGTGAAGAAGAAGTGATCACAAATATTCTTAGATCTTTGACACCTATTTACAAAGTAAAGTGCAAGCTATAGAGGAGATCATACGAAAAACTTCAACAGAGAGATGTTGATTGTAAAATTAACTACCTTTGAGGCTGTAGAGATGAGAGATTCATTACCTAAGGCTGAAACATCATTCAAGGCGACTATACATAATAACAAAAAGACTTTATCAGGTCTTGTGAGCACCAACAGAAGTGACTTGCGAGAAGATCTTGGTGAATATACTGATGATTGGGAAAATATAGAGGAAGAAGAAAGGAAGTTATGAAATTGTGGCCCTGATCACAAGAAGAGAAAAGAGAGGTAAGGGTAAGTTTGAAGGAAAGTTACCTTTGAAATGTTTTTCATGCAATAAGATAGGTCATTTTGCATCTAGATGTTCTACAAAGGTTCCTAAACATAAACCTAAGTTTTATAGACCTAATTACTCCAAGGATAAAAAATTTTACTATGCTAGTGAAGGTGTGTCTGATGATGATGTTGTGGATTATGATGAAATTGGATTTATTACTATTAAATATGATGAAGTTATTCATGAAGAGAAAGCCCTAGTTTCACATGTTGAAAAGAAATTTGAATGGATCATAGATAGTGGTTGTTCACATCATATGACTCAAGATAGAAACAAATTTGTTCAAATAACTAAATATGATGGTGGTGTAGTTAGATTTGGTGACAATACTCCCAAGTTTATCATTGGAGTGAGATCAATTTCTCTTGATGTTAAAACTAATACTAATGATGTATTACTTGTTGATGGACTTAAGCATAACTTGTTGAGTGTTGGATAACTTTTAGACAAGGGTTATCATTTGAAGTTCAGTGATGGGAAATGTTCTATAAGAAGTTAGACACGAGATTTGATTGCATCTAGTACTAAGTCAAGAGGTAATGTATTTGAGTTGAATACTACAAAACTTTCTTGTTTTGTTGCGAAGGTTAATGGTAGATGGTTATGGAATAGAAGATTTTGTCATATAAATTTTGATAACATTGTGAAAGCAAGTATGAAAAATGTTGTTAGAGATCTACTGAATACTATGAAACCTTCTAACACTGTGTGTAGAGAATGTGTGGTGAGGAAACAAACTAGAAGAAGTTTTAAAAGAAAATCTTACTCAGCGAAAGGGAAGTTGATCTAGTGCATACAGATCTCTATGGTCCTACAAGAATAATATCTTACTACGGTGAAAGGTATTTCATACTTTTTATTGATGAATTTTATAGGATAATGTAGGTTACATATCTTAGAGATAAATCTGAGGCTTTTGATAAATTCAATATTTTCAAAGCAAAAGTTGAGAATGAATCAAGTTTGAAGATAAAATGTTTAATGCCAGATAGAGGTGGAGAGTTTACTTCAGATATGTTCAATACCTACTGCGAAGAGAATGGACTATACATACAAACATCTACTCCAAGGACACCACAATAGAAAGGGATTGCAGAGCGAAGAAGTATAACTATATTCGATGCTGCCAGAACTATTTTTCTAGAAGGAAATATGTTGCATATTCATTAGAGAGAAGCTTTTGGTACTATAGTCTACACTTTGAACATAATTAAGATTAGAGAAGGTACTATAAGACTCCTTATGAACTGTGGTTTAATCATGCTCCTACTGTGAAATATTTTAGAATATTTGGTAGTAAATGCTATATCAAAAGAGATGATGAGATAGGAAAGTTTGATGCTAGAAGTAATGAAGGGATATTCCTTGGTTACTCTACTAAGACAAAAACTTACAAATGTTTCAATCTAAGATTGAGGAAGATAATTGAAAGTGCTAATGTAAGGATTGATGAGAAGTTTTAGATCCAGGAAAGAATATATGACTATAGCCGGACTTTAGAGAACATGGAGGTTACTAAAAATCAAGAAGAACCTTTTGAGGTTGATCATGAGATCGAGGTATGTATGAATGATTCAAATGATTCTACTAAAATTCCAAAGACACCAAGGTATGTTAAGAAAAACCATCCTGAAAATCAAATTATTGGCAATGCGAATAGAGGCATGATGACAAGATCCAGATTAAGAAATGAAAATTGTTTGATTTCTCAAGTTGAACCAAAAACTACTGATGAGGCATGTAGAGATGAATCTTGGACTAAAGAAATGCATGAAGAATTGGAACAGGTAAATAAATATAACACTTGGGAATTGGTTCCTAGACCTAATGATAAGAATTTAACAGGGACTAAATGTGTTTTAGAAACAAAATGAATGAGGAAGGAATGGTTGTAAGGAATAAGGAAAGACTCATTTGTAAAGGCTACTCACAACAAGAAGGTATAGACTTTGAAGAAACATTTGCTCCTATTGCTAGGCTTGAGGTAGTGAGAATATTTCTTTCTTATGCAGCACACAAAGACTTTAAAGTATATCAGATGGATGTGAAATCTACATTTCTGAACAGAGATCTAGAGGAAGAAATATATATTGAGAAGCTTGGTGGAGTTCCTTTGACAGATGATGAGGACATGGTTTGAAAATTGAAGAAGGCTTTGTATGGACTGAAACAAGCACCTAGAGCATGGTATGCTAGATTGGACAAGTATTTATTATGTCTTGGTTTCAGAAAAGGTAATGCAGACATTAATTTGTACTTAAGAACTAGTGAAGATGGAATCTTAATAGTTGAATTTTTTGTAGATGATATCATTATTGGAGGTAATGATGAAATGAGTAATAAATTATCTAAGGAAATGGAAAATGAATTTGATATGTCGATGATTAGTGAAATGAAATTTTTTCTTGAGTTGCAAATTAATCAAAAGAAGAATGGTATTTTCATTTCTCAAACCAAGTATCTTATGAAAATGTTGAAAAAGTTTGGAATGGAAGAGTGTAACCTGTTAGAACACCTATGGTTACTAGTTACTGTTGTGGGTCCGCAACACACACCCCATTTTGGTCCTCTGACCATGGGGAACCCCCTTCTCTTTTTTGGTGTTTTTTCATATCTGCCCCTCTCCATGTTCCTTGAACTGGGTCTCTTGAGGAGCCTGTTGAGAAAAAAAAAGGTATTTTCAACCTTTTCTCCCTTTTGGCATTTCAGAGGACCCCGAGTCCTCTAAAATGCCAAGATGGTTGAAAGGTCAAACCCGACCCTTTTTGTGTTTCGGCCTCCAAAACACCGAAAGGATTGAAGATTCAAAATTTCATACCTTTTGGTGTTTCAGACCCCGAAACACCGAAAGGGGAAATGAGGTCACCCAACGTTTGACATTTCAGACCCTAAAATGCCAAAACTGAGTTACGTCACCCCACAAGATATTTAAACAGACTGATCCCTAAGTGATCCTCACTTTGCTTTTTTTGTTTCTTGAGTCTTTTTCTCCCTGCGCACTCGTTGTTCTAGCTTGCCTCCTCGCTCGATAGTTGTCACTCGCTCCCTGCCCTTGCTTCTTGTGGTTCTCATTTTCCCTTCTCGCGTTTGACAGGTAGGGTTCTCATGTTTTTTTGGCTTGTTTATTTTTTGGTCAGTTTAGGGTTAGTCTTTTGTCAAGTCACATGTTCCTCCCCTAAGTCACTAGGGTTTGCGCCCTTGGGCTTGTGGGGGAGGCACTCTCCTATTTTGTAAGTTTCCCCTTTTTGTTTTTGTCCACCTTAGGGTTTCTATGTCGTGACGTAGTCATGAGTTTTTGGCCTCTGAAAGGACAAAAACCATTTGTCCCCTCGAGCTGTCGCCAAGTGCATTTTGACTTTTTGTAGGTGTCAGAGTTTTGGACCCCTGAGATGTCTAAAACCCCCGAAAGGTTGAACCTCTGAGTGACAAGATCCTTTTGGCAGTTTCAAACTTTTAGAGTCCAACACCTTGGTCGAACTTTTGCACATCGAAAGCCTGAGAAGGCTTGTTCCTCTGACTTCACTTTTTTTCACTTTCGGCATTTTTGGACCCCTGACGTTGTTTTTGGCGTCCAAAAGCTCGAAAGGGCCAAAAGAGAGAAAATTGCATTTCTGACTTCTTGAAATCCTTCTGCTTTTGTTTTCCTAGATAAATCATTTTCTTCCCTGCTTTTCATAGTTTCCTTTCAATAAAAAATATCGATACTTGCACTTTTCTCATAAGAATGCCTGAGAAATGAATAACATCCGTGATGAAGTACCTATACAAGGGGAATCACCACCCTTCAAAGATTGGGAACAAGTATATAAAGATCATAGACACTGACATTGGGAATGTAGACTGGGATCAGTTCCTGGTAAGATGTTCCCAACCAGCGGTAAGATTCAAGGATTGCACCTCACTAGTCCTATCAGGCCTAGTCAATGCGGCAACACATCTAGTGGTCATCTCATCATCTGAGCTGATCATGACCCTAGAAAACCACTACATTCTAGATGAAAGGGTGGTCAGAAATATAGAAGGACAGGTGGTGCTGGACATAAGACCAGACATCGTAGAAGAGGTCTTCCACCTCCATAAGGGCGTAGATAATTTCTAAGACTTCTTCATAGAAAAGGGCCTCAGGTGGTTTATAAACAAAGGTAAAGAGGTGTATGATATTGTAAAGAACGACTACCTCAAGCAACCTCTTCCAAAAAACAAATGGATAAGATAGACCTTAGGAGGGGGTATTTAAAAGATGACATCTAGGTGACAGTGACACTACTAAGCTGAGTGTACGGACTACCTCAGTCAATCCAACTTGAGGACTCGATGATCCTTCTGATAGATAAGATCAAACATCACAAGGATAGGTTTGATTGGGCCACCATCATAAGTGACCAACTGGATGAGAAACTGATTGTGGTGAAACACAATCCAAAATTTTATATGAGTACATATATAGTGTACTTATTGGCCGCACATGCAGACTATCCGGGACTCGTGAAAAGAGGGAACATTAATGATCAAAATGTATGGCCCCATATTGTATACCGACAGCTTGTCAAAAGGGAAAATATTCCATAAGATAGTCCAGACTACAGGATAGTGAATGACGCTTTCATCTCCGTAATCAACTAATCTATTGAAGGTGATTTCACGAAGAGAATGTCAATGGAAGCAGTTGCCAAGGTAAGGGCGATTGGGGCCTATTACATACAATTTAGGACATTTACATACATCTAGGTGGAAGGGTCTACTTTGCAACCAAAGAAGCTACCCAGGTACCCATCTGACTGGGTAATTATTCTAGAAATGGCCAGGCAGTTCACAGATGCTTATGAGCACATAAAACATAAGAAGAAGCATTTCTGGGACTTCCCTATTCTTATGGGCCCGTACACTCTCCAAGACATGAATGGTTACAAATCCTTGGCCTTTGAGTGGGATGAGTGCCTACTTCAACTATACAAAACCGTCCAGGCCTGATTTGACCCCATAGGCACATACATCCATATCACTGGCAAGTTATACATCCATGAGCCCCACCTAGAAGATCATTGGATGAACTGTGTGGATGATCACGAGGTAAGGATTAGGGACTACTACAGGATATCCCTTGCACTAGCAGAAGTATCCTTGAAGATCAGTATTCCCCCGCAGGTTTGGGATAAAGATCCAGATAGGGTGCTGGAGTCAATTTACACTGTGGATAAAATATACAACAGGCCCATCATGAACACAGAAATTGATAAGGATGAGAATGATGATATTGAATTCTGAGCTAGGCATGTGGTTTGAATAATGGAAGCATGGATTAAGAGGCCTTATAAGATGGATCCAATCCCTGTGAAGACATTGATGGATCCACCCAAGAAGGTGGATAAGCAACATGGAGAGAGGTCTATGGTACCCCAGTATAAGAAGGCCCCACCTTAGAAGCCAAAGATAGTATACAACCATGAACATGCAGTAAAGTATGGCCCAAAGCCAAGGCTCCAAAAACTAGGATGACTGGACAGATAGATCCTCCAGTGGGATCATCACAGGCCCCACAAGATGAAGGCCCTTCCACTTCTAGCTAATCTCTCCCTGCCACAAAAAAGGGGAAGAAAATGTATAAAAGGAGGAGAGCTTATGCATCTCCACAACTAGAAACCTTACAAGAGGAGCCAAAAGAAGAGGAAGACATAACTCTGATTAAAAGGACAAGATCTCAGAAGAGGAAAGAAAAGGAGACTTCAAGAAAAAATGTGGAGGATCCAAAAGAAAAGGACAACCCTCTGGATGCCTTAGGTTCGGATAAATTCTAGATATATGATTTCGAATGCCTAGAAGGCTTTGCAGACTAGGGACATGATAGGATAGATTAAACAATAGGATATGATATGAGAGAACCATCACTCATCTAGCCCCAAGTGACCCCCACTCCACCTTTGGTCCAGTTCACTAATCCCACACTAAATGTGCCTGTCGTGGGGATGGATTCTAACAATGACCAAGGACCTGAATCTCAAGATGCCACGATGACTCCTAATATAGTAGGAAATAAGTCTATAGGGGAGATTTCTAATTCAACCCCACCACCTCACATTCCCATTCCACCAACCTATCTTCCCCCTCCAATTCCTACTCCACCACCTTCTCTCCCCACTCCAACACCAACTCCACCACCTATAATGCCAACACCAACTCAACCACAATTAGTTCCTTTGCCTTGCTTCATCCCAACTCCCCAAGGGTCAGTTAGAGTGGAAGTCGTGTTACCCTCCAAAACTACCTTGGCGGCCATGATTGGCCTTAATACATAAGTGTTGATTGTTTCCTCGGGAGATGAAGGATGAGATAAGGATGAACCATATGCTGCAGTAGAAGAGGAAAGGAGAGAAGAATAGAAGGGGGAAGAAGAAAGGGGAGAAGGGGAAGGTCACAAAGAAGAAATGAATGAGGGAGAAGGTGAGCAAGAAAGGGAACATGATAAAGAGTCGGAGGAGGAGGTAACCCCTAGATCATAAAACTTGGCTTCAATCCTCCATGTTTCCCCATATGAGTTGATCACCACCTTTAGTAAACCTACTTGGTTTACTAAAGAGATTCAACCTAGGAGGAGAAATTACATGGACGAGGAAGAAGGAGAAGATACAAACATGACATTCCTGGGGCAGGATTTTCACCAGGTAGAGGCCAACATACCATCGAGGACCATATCCTATGTCACCCAGGACACTAGGGGTCGACTGAAGGCACAAGTAGCAGTTCCTTCTGTTAGCACCTCTCAAGAACAAGTGACCCCTGAAGATTATACACTTGAATAGGTATACTTGGGTGAGCCCACTAGGAAGGGAGTAAGACATTAGTAGCTCTAGGTTTGAAGCATGCTTTAGGATTTATGGGCAAGGAAGAAGAGACCAACAAGTCCTTAACAGAGAAAAATGAGGCTCTGAATAAGTTCATTTATAAGATGGTGGGTCCCATTGACCTAAGTTTCCTGGATGCCTCATTACAAGCCATATTAGAAAAGAGGGCCACTCCAAATTTACCAGCGGGTTTGACCCCTTCCTTCATCCAAGCAAGTGTAGATTGGAAGAAAGATTTTGAGAAATATGGAGAAGGGGTTATCAAACTGGTGTTTAAGCCTTACAAAGTCATCTTAATTGAAACTAAAAAGTTTATAAACCAAATGGAGAGTGAAGATGGCTTAGATTCTGAGATAACCAAATGGCAAGCCACCCTCCAAGACCTAAATATAATTAAGAAGCAACGCTTCCAGATCCTAGTAAAGATATACGAGGGTGAAGATCTTGACAACTTTGAAACCTGGATCAAACGCATAACCAAGACAAATAAGGTCTTCGAAGAGTGCCTAGCCTATATATTGGAAAAATAGGAGGAAGTCATGGAATGGGTAGGAGAGATAGAAGGTTTCTTCATAGGGATTGGCCTAGACCTATACCGGGACCAAGATAAGAAAATCCTATGTTCAGTGAAAGAGGTGGTACAACAGTTCAGAGATATTATGGCAGGTGTTAGCACCAAAGAGGCCTTGCACCAATTGTTATACTCAAAGGAAGACATGTAGAGAATGTCAGAGCATGAAGAAGAGATCAAGTTCTTCACTTCTGAATTGACCATTTTCAGAGAGAAGCAAGAATGAAGGGTCAACAAAGTGAAGAGGAAAGAGATAAATTATGAGGAAGTTCAAGAGATAGTACAAAGGCTCTGAGCTTCCCATCCAGAAGTATTTCTAAACTGATGCCTCGGATTCATTCAACAATTTTGCAGAAAGTAGTTTTCTACACTTAGCCATTTTCCAAAATGTTAAAATTTGGCATTTTGGCCTTTCGGCCCTCCCAACATTTTGGCCTTTCAGCCTCTGAAAGGGCCAAAAATTTTAGACCTCCACCTTTGGGTTTCAACACAATAATTTTTGACACTTGGAAAACTTCAAAGTAGAGGTCAGGGTCCAAATTTATGGGTCTTTCCAGTGAGATCACTTTTTTGCATGGAAGTTGAACTCCAGATCAGATGGGTGCCCAAATAGAGTTCATTTTGGAAGGAATAAGGGTCCCCTATCATTTATCATCACAGAGAGAACCCCAAATGAAGATTCCAAGGGAAAAATCCCAGATCAAGAAGAAGACTCCAATTGCATGCAAAGAAACCCCATCTTCTTTCTCTCTTTTTTCTTGGCGAGTTTGATCCCTCTTGCATGGAAAAACTTATTGTAAATGGATTAAAAATCCATGCAAGTTGTTTATTATCAGTTAGCAACAATTTTATTTTAGCAAAGTTTTAGTCTTAGTTCATTTTCATTAATTTAAAATCTCTGATGCCCTAATTTTGGCATTCAGAGTTTGTAGATCAAAACTCTATATATTGTAATCAAAAGAAATGTAATAGGGTCGGATTCCTAATGCAATAAAGATCTATAATTGGTGCTTCATTTGTGGTGTGATATTTTCTGCTATCTATGCAAAATTAATGAATGTGTGCATACTTGCTCATTATTTTCAAAGAGCCAATTGTTTTATTGTGTTTTGAATCTGTGTTTCTATTAGTTGGAGTTTGCTATTATCTATCTACCTTGCTGTGACGAATGCATGGAAAAGATCATCTATTGGGCTTAACGATAAATCTATCTCATGTGTGTGTGCATCTTGGTGGCTTCACGATTTGATAGTATTTGAAAATCTTACATGAGTGAATACATTTTCTCTCCAAACGATTGCATCCATCGAGTATAGAATTTTGACATCGTCTGATTTATACTTTGTGGGTTTGTTAAAAATCTCTCCATCGTTAAATTCCTAAGGGAAGATTGACAACAATTTATGTCTGTTAGGATTTCATTTTCAGAAAGTTATTTCATTTCTTGTTACCTCACTCATTTAAATTTTGTCATAGATCTGAAAGCAATCATCTTTAAAGAAACAAAATTGCATCCTTAGTTAAAACACAAATCTTTGATAAATTGACCAAAAAAGTACTAAAGTTGTTTTTCAGTTTGATGTCTTGAATGTACCAGCAAAGGCCTCCTCATGAACAATCACATTTATCTTCAACCAACTAACCAAGTAGGTTGTACCATGACCCCAGAGAACCTTGGAAATAAATTCGTTATTTTTTCAAGAGAGGAAATCGAATCTCAAGATCCTAGATATTGACTTTTGTAAAAACAACGCTCAATAGTTACAAGCTTACAACTACTGATGAATCTCAGAGTGTTTTTCAGACCAAGTATAGATCCATGATTGGAGGCTTACAATATCTAACTCACACTAGGTTAGATATTGCTAATGTAATTGGAATTGTGGCAAGATATCAAGTAAATCCTAAAGAGACTCACCTTGCTGTTGTAAAGAGATTATTTAGATATTTGAAAGGAACACTGGAATATGGCTTATGGTATGAAAATATGATGATTTTGTTTTCCATGCTTATACTGATGTTGATTGGGCAGGAAGTGTTGATGACAGAAAGAGTACAAGTGGTGGTGCATTTTTTCTTGGGAAAAGGTTGGTTTCCTGGTTAAGTAAGAAGCAAGAGTGTATAGCTCAGTCTACTGTTGAATCACAGTATGTTGTCGCTGCTATAAATTGCACACAAATTGTTTGGATGAAGCAGATGTTGAAGGAAATTGGGATAACTTTTGAAGAGCCAGTGGTTATTCATTATGATAACACTAGCACAGTGAATATGTCAAAGAATCCATTTATGCATTCAAAGACTATACATATATATATTCAATTAAGTATCATTTCTTGAGAGACAAGGTTGCAGAGAAGGAGATTAGATTGGATTATATCAACACAAAGGAGAAAATAACAGATATATTTACAAAACCTTTGCCAAAGGATACATTTGAGTATCTCAGAGGTATGCTTGGAGTGAGAGCCCCTCCTTGCGAGAAATAATTAATGTAGGAATGCACCAGTTTAGAGGATTTCAGAGTTATATCATTTCCTAGACTTGATTTATGGATCCACTCCTCAGTGGGAGTGATTGCGGGAACAAAATAGAACACATTTGGATGTTTATGCACCTATTTGTTGCGAGAATGAAGATTTGAAATATCCACACCTTGCAGAGGAAAGATGGACAAAGATTGATTTATGACACCCTTTTCCATTGATGTTAAAGGGGGAGAGATTTAGTGAGGAGAGTCAGTGGAAAATCCCTACTGTTTTAGGGAGAGTTGTAAAGGGGATATTGAGAAGATTGTATTAAGAGTGGTACTTTTGGATTGATGGATTTCTCATGTGTTGCCATCAATTCCAAACAGGGAGATTGTTGGAATTTTCTTCTGTTGGAGTTGTTGGCATTCATGTTTTGTCATTAATGTCAACATATATTTAGTTGAAGTCTATGTCAGATTGGTTGTCTCAGGCACAGGCGAGACTGACAATCGTGTATGGAAACTGTACAAAATATTAGAGGGTGTGAGAACATATATGTATTAAGGGACAAGTTGGGATCTTATATCTAAGGTCTCTTGAGTTTATGTTTATGTTTGTTTGAGTTACAATGGTGAAAATTATTTGTAGAACTGTGATAGTGTTAGTCTCTGAGTTTTGTGGATAACTTGAGTGCAAGAATGATTCATGTTATGCGAGCTTGGGGAATGTCAGGAGACATGTCAAGGAATTATTATTATGATTCTTGGGTCACAAGACTCTTGGTGATGTCATCTATGGTGTGTGTTTTGGAGAAGACCTATTTGGGGTCGACTTTAGTGATGTAGCATATATTATGGATAGCGAGCGTGGATTGCGGATCTTAGATTAAATTTGATGATTTGTAATTGATGTTTACCTATTCAAGGTACTGTGTGTATCTCAACAAGGGGTTATGTAATTATTTGTGCATTGGGAAAGTCTTAATTGGTCAACCTAGTTTCTTATTGTAAACTTGTACAAAGGAGAGTTATTTTCTTGATTAGGAATGTGGATACTGAAGTGTGGAAGCTGCAAGCTTATATGTGAGAAGTTTGTTGGATGTAGAGTAGAGATTGTGATTGATGAACTTTATTGGAACTGTTTAAGCAAAGTTGTTTCTATCAGTCAGTTCACTGGATATGATATATTCTTATATCTGTATCTCAGACAGTGCATTCTAAAGGTGGATTTAACCTTCTTTAGGCAATGAGCCTATTATTTCTCTTGACTCCTACAGGGCCTATCCTTTAACAGGGATTATGTACTGTATGCAATAATTATCTCCTGATGGGGCTAAATCTCCTAACATGGATACTATACTTTCAGTGCATTATTTGTGTGTGTTAATTCCCACTAGGCTTTTTACCTTAACAGGGTTTCCTCGACAACAAATGGTTGTGTTATGGTGTTGTTGTTAATTTTTTCAAAATTGCATTTATCTTTTGATTGTCAAAGGTTAAATTTTAGATTATTTGGCATACAACTGATTCACCCCCCCACCTCTCAGTTGTACTGGTGGACTATTATTGCTAACAATTGGTATCAAAGCTTGGTCACAGGTTCGAGTCCACACAGGCCAGGATGAGTAATGCTAGGAGGGGGACTATTTGTAGTATGTCAGCATCCCTTATGGGATTCATGACATGGTTTAACAATATCACGTGTCTTCTATACGTCTAGTGGTTGTATTGGGCATTGAAATGTTGACCTTTCTGTGCAACGAAAACCGTAGCTTCTAACAGATGTAAATTGTCTAAGGATGATAAATCTGGTGTAGTAGATACTACTTTGTACAGATCTATGATCGATAAGTTATAGTATGTTGTTCATAGTTGACCGGATATTGCTGAAGCAGTTGTTATAGTAGCTATATTTCAATTAAATCTTAAGGAATCTCATATTGTTGCAGTCAAGGGATATTCAGGTATTTCAAAGGGACAGTTGACTATGGTCTATGGTATGCTCATGATGGTAATTTCTTTTAGTGTATTTACTGATGCTGATTAGACAAGTAATGTTTATGATAGAAATAACACAAGTGGCGGTGCATTCTTTATAGGTGAAAGGATTGTATCTTGGACAAGCAAAAAGCAAAATTGTATCTCACAATCCACTGTAGTGGTAGAGTATGTAGCAACAACTATAAATTGTATGTAGATTGTGTGGATGAAGTAGATTCTTGAATGCAACAAAGAAAAGGTGTCTGAACCAGTAACTATTTTTTGTGACAGTACAAGTGCAATAACTATTTCCAAGAATATAGTAATACATTCTAATACTAAGCACAATGCGATTTAATATCACTTTCTAAGAGAGAAAGTGTAGGAAAAAGAGGTGAAGTTGGAATATGTACCAACAAAGGAGAAGATAGCAGATATCTTCACAAAGTCACTACCTAAGGATACTTTTGAGCACCTTCAAAGTAAGCTAGGGGTTATGCCCCTACCAGAACAACATTAATATTTTGTTGGTGCATCAATCAAGTGGATTTATTGCCATATCTTTCACGGTGGATTGATATTCAGGGGACTACTCCTTAGGGGGAGTAGTTGGAAAGAGATGAAGACAATTGCAACATATGATGTATTGGGCTTATTGCACCTTTGGAATTGTTGTCAAAGGGGAGAAAAATAAATAAAGGGAGATAGACAAAGGAGAGAGAAATACAAAGATGTATCAGTTAAGGGGGGCAATGAACTACAAAGATGCTCTAGAAGATTGCTTGGTATTATTGGTGTTGTCATCAATGCAAAAGGGGGAGATTGTTGGCATAACTGATGTAGAAAAATTTGAATTATGGTATGTGTTTGATGTAGATTTGATGATAGGTTGATCAGTAATGATGTCAACTTAGTGTTTGTTGGTTGATAGTGTGCATGTTATGATGATGTATGTTCAAGAGGTTGAATCCAGAGTTGTGGTAAGAGTTGGTGTGTGCGATCGAAAAGGAAGACTAAGTGATGTCTCTAGATGTTATATCTATGACCGCACAAGTTGATCTTATATATTGTGTGACTTATGTTTGATTGAAGGTTGAGAGGTCAACATGAAGAACATGATGAAGCCAAGAAGGAATGACTTGATGTATGTGTCAAATAGGTTTTGATTCAGATGCTGTGGTTCATTATTTGTTTTCTTGAATATGTTATTAGGTTTCTATTGTGACTGCATCATGATTTGACGACCAAAATACTAAGTTTCAAGTGACAGAAGGGCATTCAGTAAAAATTCATAAGAAGTTCTTAGAGCAGTTAGTCATATCCTTGACTGATGATGATGCACCATGTTGTAGTAAGTGATTATGTGTTCCAGTGATTGTGGTAATGTTGAAGATTGATAAGGATTGATGAGTTGGAATTTTCATGATCATTATGATTGGATTTCTCGGAGGTTGTGCAAGAACATTGAGTGGTTTGACTTTTCCTTGTCAAATCAATATGCGATGGATTTGAAGGATGACCTAAGTTTTTTAGAGAGTGTTCTAGATTGTTAACACATTTTAGGGTTTGTCCATCGAGGGAGAAATATTGTAAAATGTTTTATAAGCCCGTTAATTTCCCTAATGAACTTGCAATGTATAAATATGTAAAATGATGAAAAGTACAATTGTAGAACGTGGATGTAGAGGTGTGGTTGAGAGAAGAGAGAAGATTATCTATATGTGAAGTAGAGATTGAGTTTGAAATAGATCTGTATTAGCAGAGAGTGCTACTTTCTCATATCATTTACTTATTGATTCCTAACAGCTTTATCAAGCTAAATCCCTTAACCGGGTAGATCCTAACATGTCTGAATAGTAAATCCTTTGACCAGATGAATCTTTAATTAGGGTTTGAAATCTGTTGACCAAGTTAATCCTAATAGGGTAAAGCTCCTAATAGAGATAGAGATAAATCCCTTAATCTGGTGACTCCGAATACGGTCTTGCTCTTAATCGGGCATTTGTAAGATTTTAATATGACTAAGCTCTTAATAGTGTGTACTTTACAAGAGTGCATTAGTTTATGGGTGTCATCCCCACACGTGGTTTTCCTAGTTGGGTTTCAATGAGAAAAAATTTGGTTTTATCGTGTTGCATGGTTGTGGATGTTTATCTTTATTGTTTATTTTTTCATGCAATGGATGTCTATTGATGCTAGCGGGTGAATAGTTAATGAAAAGTGTAAATTGTTAGATTACTGATTAAACCCCCCCTCTTAGTATCTTAGATCTATTAATAATAATAGATAGCTCAAATAGGACCTACATTCCTAAGGATTTGATGTGGTCTACTAGATACTTTAGTGGCTCCCACACATACAAACTGATTGGCGAGACTCCTCAGAATCTTATTAAAACCCTATTAATTAGAGGCCACCCAGTTCACCCCAAACATCAACTTGTTTCAGCGCAAGGGGAGGGAAGAATATCCCCCCACTATATCCCCATCATATGTGTCCCATGATATTTTATTATTTGAACATAAATCTTCTTTGACATGTTAAAAGGTACATGGCAAAAGGAAAAAAAAACACAGGCACGTTCAAAAGGACTTACGTCCTAGAGTGTGACAGGTGGTGTGAGCTGACAAACTACCAAGAAATGAGCCTAAAATATTTTGTATGAACCAATTGACCTTAGATTAGATTTATTGTTTCTATTTTTATTGTTTCAAGACCTTGTGAAGACTTACAACTTGGAAGATTTGTTGAACATACGATAGATCATTTATTTTTTTGTCAATCCTACAGCTATACTGAATGTGTGATTATTGTGTTTCAACGTATTCATAAATTATCTTAAATAGTGTCCTACACAGAGAAAACCAAATTAACATAGGTCCTAAACATTCCGCTTTTCTTTTATCTTGAAATTTTGTGATTAACATACCCTTGCATATTAGAGGTTCATATCCTGCATTTTGGTGTCATTCTTACATTTAGAACCTTGCATAGTCATTTACCTTTTTTTCATAGTCATCATTTTAGTCTCAAAAATCCCAAAAAACCCAAAAACATAGCTTTCATATCCTAGGGTTAAGTATTCCTCTTTTTAGAGTGATTTCAGGTTATAGGATACATCGTTTTAGGACATTCCAGTAGTGGTCTTGCATCTTATCTTGACTTTGTTGAAACTTTAGATACCGTCTTTAACTACTTGCCTTGTCTTAAGCACTTATCATTCCTATCAATATTTATCTTATTCATAGACATAATTTTAAGAATTATCACTTTTTGTCCCACCTTTTCAAGTCAAGATAGTCCTCATTGTCATTTAGGTCTTTCTTTAGAGGGTTTACCTTTGAAATGTCTAGAATCTCTCTTAGGGTACATTACCTACACCTTAGGCATCATTCTAGTCAATCATTCATAGTTTGGATTAACATCCCAAAATCCTAGAATATCCAAATAATAGAGTCCTAATTTAGTTGCCTTAATTCATCTTACATCTACCTTAGTCATAGATTTGCATTTTTGCACACGTCATTCACACAATCCATGAAAGGTAAAGGAAAAATTGATCAAAACAAGGAATCCAATGGTATTCCTACTAGTGACATTGACTTCACTATACCGAGGACCTTGCCACTAGATTTCAACAATCCAGAGACCATGCAACCTCATGAGAAAACACAAGTTGACATTCTACAATTACCTCTCGTACCTCCACTAGAAGATGAGTTATCACTCAAAAACATTAGGGATGGATGCACAAGGGAAGAAGTTTGTTATGCCTTATGAAACCCTGGGGTAATGAATATTGTAGGATCTATATTAGCAACTGACGCAAATTTATACTTTCAATTACTTGCACAAAATGGTGCTGAGTTATCCGTTGGATTTCACACATCCACCATAGTAGAGGACATACACATGCCATCATCTTGGGCTGATGCAACTGTACCTTCACAACTCACTTCCACCCTACCATCTAGAAGCATCACTCAAAGTGCATCCCAAGTCACCATATATTCCACTACACTTGGGATCCAATACAACAATCCTCTATTTTCCAACTTTCTACACACATCCAATGCACTTATCACCACAACAAAACATTATATATTGTCCTTGATCCATCTAGAGGGTACTTCCAATATGGCTCCCCAAGGTCAAAAACCTAACGGTCTTCAACTAGGTCCCCCACCCAATCATAGACCTCTCCTACAGGGGGAACCTCAACAAAAATCTCCTAGTGGTCTTCAACCAGGTGTCCATTCCAATCTAGGACCCCCCAAATCAATCAAGGGGTACCTCAACAACAACCTCCAATCAACCCTAATTATTCAAGGATTCTTTTTGCCTTTTTAGGACAATGTAGAGCAACTGTGTCCAAAAATTTCCATTCTATGACATCACCCCACTGTGTTCCATCACCACCATGTGTGCCTCTGACACATACAAATATAGGATGTAGAATCCCATCCAATCACACATCATTCTATAACAGTGGGATCCCATTTGTTGATCCTAACATAATGTCATCCACACTAACACCCATTGAAGTCCTTGCTCAATGAATTCTAACCCTCCAACAATATGTCATAAACCTACAAATAGGTGCTCAAAAAATGTCTTAGGATGTTATACATGCCACCTTTTCCAAAAAAATTTTAGACACCTAAATTCGATAGGTACAAGGAAAAGGGTGATCCCCGAGACCACATACAAGAATTTTTCACGGCCTGCATAGAAGTGGCATATGACGACACCTACCTTATGAGAATTTTCAATGTAGTCTTGGTGGTTCATCCATGGAGTGGTTTTCTAGACTTCCTCCTGGGATAAAATCATAGAATGAACTAGCTTAAAAGTTTATATCACACTATTCACATAACAGGGTCCTATCTAAGTCTTGACCGACTTGATTTGGATCACATTGTTGTTTGAGCTTATTATTCATATCATTTATTTGTATTGGTCCTAGCTGACCTTATTGATTATTCATTGTAATATGTATAAATGGGCAATCATTTGTGATTGTGAAGGGTGTGGTGGATAGAGCAGAGAAAGATGTTTTTATTTTGCAACTGAGGCATAAATTATACTTCATTGGAATTGTATTAACATTGTAGATGATGTAAGTTAGTTCAGTTGTATTGGATAGTTTTTCCACCCTTTGTGATTGTTATCAGAGATTGATTGGCAAACCTAACTAAGGGCCAAATCATTGTATTGTGAGTTGTGTGCTCTAGGCAGTGGGCCTAAGGATGCAAGTATATTCTTCTTGTTCTTATTTTCTCTTAGCCGGACAATGCTTTTAACATAGTACATATATCTAGTGGGTTTGACTCCCACTGGGGTTTCCCCTTAAGCGGTTTTCTTCATCAATAAATATTGTGTTGTGAGTTATGTGTTGTGGATCGTACATTCTTGTTTATCTTTCAGATCTCTAAGTGATTCAATTGTTAACATTTTAATTTTTGTGAGTACAAATTATTCACCCCCCTCTCAGTTGTTCTTGCCTTATTTGGGCCTAACAAATCGTATTAGAGCTAAGTCCTTTGGAGGAGTTTAATCGCTTAAAGAAGATCCAACATGGAAAGCATTAGGAAAGACAATCCGAAGTTTGATGGAACCAACTATCTGATATGGAAGGATAAGATGACTACTTAAATGATATTTATGCGAGATGAATATTGGGAGATCATAGAGAAAGCTTATTTGATCCCTAACAATTTGACTTAGGCTACTATTGATGAAAAGAAGAAATTCAAGGAAAATATGTTAGCAAGGGAAGCTTTGATCAATGCCATTTCAGATACAAAATATTCTCACATCTATGGATTGAGGATAGCGCATAAGGTATGGACTAAACTAGAAACTATTTAGGAAGGTGACAAGTATGTAAAGCAAGCTAAGTTGCAAGCTAAGTTGCAAGGACTGGAAGCAAATTGTGAGGATACGAAGATGAGTGAAAGCAAAAATGTCTCATCCTATGTTCAGAGGGTGAATGATTTGGTTAATTGAATCAGATGTGCTGGTGGTACTTTGGAAGATAATGAATTCATATACAAAATTATGAGATCATTGCCTATGTGTTGCAATGAGAAATTTTCAACTATTGAAGAGGTTATAACTGTGAAAAAAATTACAAGAGAAGCCCTGATGGTTAGACTTTGTGCTTATGATATGAATTCTCTTGCTAAGGAACTTGTGAAGGTTGAAACTACATTCAAAGCTAGCATTGTAACACCCCAAAATTGGCATCTTGCAACCCTAACCAATTTTGTTGCATTTGTCATTCTTCTAAATCATCAAAGTCCTATTGTACTAGGCAATTTTGAGTTTTGACTGACTCTACTCGACCTAAGTGTCAAATGCAGAAAATCCTAAATCTGTATTAATCATACATCATATTTAGTTCTTAAATATCTATTGGCTAAACAAACCTTATGATCGAATTAATTTAATTATAAAGTCCTAGCACTTTAATTAAATTAAATTCACCCTCTTTAGCTAAGGCACATAAAAAGGGAATCAAATGATATTTAATTATTAAATAAATATCCTCATTTTCAATAATTGAATTTAATTATTTAGATAATTGAGAAAAAGCAATTATGAGGTCATATTTATTTAATTAATTGGATAATCTCTCAAAAATCT
>MU227218.1:1719760-1753936 GCA_018584345.1 Thuja plicata
ATATGTATATATATACATGTATATATATATATACATGTATATATACATGTATATGTATATACATATATATACATGTATATGTATATATACATAGACATGTATATATATATATACAAATGTATATATGTACATGTATATATATATATACACAAGTATGTGTGAGTACATATATTTACATAACTGTAATATAATAAACTTTCAACCATTGTTAGTGGTTTGGTTTATAACTTCAATTACAACTTGTTAATGGGGCTTTCAGTAATTATGTTAATGGGATTTTCACTTATTCTGTACATGAAACATAGGGTGACAAACAAGACGGGTAAATGCAAAGGGACACATAGTAAATATTAGTGGTCAGAAGGGAATGAATGATGTTAGAAGGAAGCAACATAATTTAGGTGATAGTCAAGTGAGCAATATATCTGATGCACTTGAGTTACCAAATTGTTGTCGAGTGAAAACTAATGTTACAAAATTAAAATGTATAGGGGAACTTCGGATGATACTGTTTGGAAAATCAATTCTACTATTACAAGCCATTGAAATTTTAGAAATTGAAGGAAATTCTAGCATGTTATAGTCCATGTTTGAAGTAATTGGAAATTTTGAAGTAGGAAGTTCTACCATTAAATTCAAATGTATATAGTTGAAATGATTTATTGGAAATTTTCTACTATTCAAAAAGATAGTTGAAATGATGTTGGGAAAATAAAAATGTATATTTATAAAGTGAAGCCAAGCAAACCCATAAAATTCATCTTAGATAGAGAGAATGGTGTATTAACCAAAAATTGAATGCACAAATAATTAGAGTGATTGTATTCCCTCAATTTGCAAACACAATCATATTTTATCTAATATATTCCAAATTTGATTTTATTTTACATTCTTCCTTTGTTTGTTACTATAAGATTAAGATAGACACACATACACATACGCATATGCATAGGCATACACATACACATATGCATACACATACACATACACATACACATACACATACACATACACATACACATACACATACACATACACATACACATACACATACACATACACATGCACATGCACATGCACATGCACATGCACATTCACATTCACATACACATACACATACACATACACATACACATACACATACACATACACATACACATACACATACACATACACATACACATACACATACACATGCACATACACATCCACATGCACATGCACATGCACATGCACATGCACATGCACATTCACATACACATACACATACACATACACACATGCACATACATATACATATATACATATTTATTTACATACATACATATATGTGTGTCCATATTTGAAAAATAAAAAATACAACTCAACATTACAGTGTAAATGAACCTTACAACATGGACGCATGCCTTAAACACAATAAAAATAATAAGTTAAAACCCCAGTATCAATCTTACTTAAATAATAAAACCCTTTCATATTCTACCAGAATACCCCATGAACATAATAAGTGAATGCCCCATTAATATAATAAGTGAATACCACATTGATAGCTACACCCTTAGTGTGCTTGCACAAGCCTAACTAGGAATCTAATGTTCCTAGCCTTCACAAGACCCTACCCTCTCTTCTAGGATCTTTCAAGCCCTTTCTTAACTAGCCTAGGACCTCTCCAACACCACTCTATGAGTTGGTAACTTTTGTGCTTCACTAGGAGGTAACCACCATCAAAATTTACTCCACTCCTTCACTCTTTCTTGGATGTCTCCAAGTGCATTTTCATCTCATCTTCATAACTAGTGTATGAAAGGATACAAATGATGTTCATATTATTCTTAGACTCCCTATTATCCTATCTAAGTCAAGGTATTAGAGCTTTTAAAAATGGTCTCCCAATTCTCCTTAAAACTTGGCTTTTAGGCCTAATGCTCCTATTAGCCCTATATGACTGATTTTTCCCACTTTTTGTAAAACTTATCCAAAAAACCCAACAAAAAATGTGATATTCTAGCACCCTTTTCAAAAAAAAATATATTTTGGAGGTCTTAATGCTCTAGGGTATCCGTATAGTAGATTCCTATAATCAAGGGCTACTAGGGCTAATTAGGCTATTCTGGTCCAGTCAAGTGATTTATGCTTGGAAAAGTACTTGGATGGATTGGGAAAGGCCTAATATGGCTATGAGGTCTTTTTATGACACCAAAGAACACAAAACCATTCTTGGTTTCACTCTGCAACTTGTATCCCTGCCATCAAACACATTTAGATCACCGTCATGCACCTAACCGGGCACACTGGACTCGCCTAGGGCATGACACCAAAATTAGTTAACTTTCTTTTCTGAACTCCTCTTCCATATGTACACTGTAAAATGTCTTCCCTTCCATATCCCTCTAGGCCGTGATGATTTTCATGGTGGAGATCAATGGGGGAGCCATTTACCCTAAAACTATCTAAACAACACCAGTGAACTGTGAATTAACAAAAGATTTCTACAAACTATACAAATGATCACCTAGAAAATTCTCAAAAAAAATGCTCTGAAACTAACCAAACTACATGAATCCAACACAAAGTTTCAAGATTCAATCCATACTAGAGTACTAACAATCCAAAGTAGTTGATTGTGCATAATTTTACAAAACATAACTTACTTAGCAAATTTAAAATCTTACATCACATCCTCTATGCTTAGGAAATGGGCCTCCTCGTGGCTTAATATCCCTTTTCCATGTTTTTAGGCAGTTACCATAACTAACCATCCTCAAATTCGAAGGGAATCCAATATTTGAAAATGTTGTCATGCAACTTTGCAAAGTTGCAAATGTTGTCATGACAACATTTTGACAACTTTTGCATCTTTGTCTAAAACATACCCTAATGAACTCCAATCAACATGAAATGATGTAAAACCATCCTAGAGGCCTTCTTAGGCACAATTCCAACATTTCATAAGCCTTGAAGGCTTTTGGACCCAATTTCCCACTTTTAGGCTTAATCTAGCACTAAACACTAACAAACATAAAACCACTAAGTTGGATTGATCCTAGTCAAATCCACCTAGGTAAAAACTTGCAAGACCTAATAAGGCCTAAAATAAACATACTGAGTTGGCTAAGGTCAGTACAATCCACATCCAAAATTGGAACTAGGGATTATCCTAGGTGCTCATGCACCACACATATATTGAAAGTCACTTAAATGAATAAACCCCCTAAACATAAAAACAATAAACCCCTTCAACATTATAACTCAAAACACCTTTAACATTATAAGTCAAATCCAATTGAATATTATATCTCAAGATCTCATTAAGAGAATATAAAACCCCCATTAATAGAACAATTGAAAATCCCATTAACAGAACATGGGAAAACTCCATGAATAGAATAAGTGAAAACCCCATAACAGAGATAGAAATGAAGATTTCACAGAGGAAGAACATTCATTAGAGGAGGAAGGTCTTCTACAAATCAGAACAAAGGTAAGATAGAAGACAAAGAAGATAATTCACACCGAAGGGATGATAGAAATATTTATAGGAATAGTAGACAAAATATCTATAGAAGAGATCATAAGAAGATGTTTAGAGGAACTTACTTTAAGTGTTGAGGACAAGGACACTGAGCCTTTGAATTTAGTCGAGGGAGTTCCTTTAAAGGGGCAGAGAACAATGGAAGAACTTCTTTTTCTAAGGAGGAACCTACTGGATCCCTGAACCAACCTTAATATGGAGAAGCCTTGATAATAAGGATAGCCCTATGTCAGAATGAGATGGATCAAGAACCATTGTAGAGGAAGAGTTTTTTTCCGAATGATATGTAAGGTCAAAGATAAATGTTGCAAAGTTTTCATTGCTAGTGGTAGTTTAGATAATCTAGCCTCAAAAGAATTGGTGAACAAGTTGAAGTTGCAGATATTGAAGCACTGCAACAAATCCCTATGATTGGCTTCCTTTTTGCTCTATTTTTTACTTCCACAGACCATTTTAATGTATTTCTCGTCCATTTTTTTGAAATATAGGCACTATTTATTGGGTCATCACTATGTCTAGCATCACTTGCGCCTAGAAGAAGATATTGACACAAAATCAAGTGCTATGTATTATCGGTATTTACATCAAAATTAGTGCCTAGTTTGACGCCTAAATGTACGCCTATTGAACGATTAGGCACATAATCGGGCACAATTTTAAAGTTTCAATTTGTCAGCCCATCATATTTGATTTTCTTGTTGTGTTCATGGTTAGGATATATTTTGATTTAATGTCCTATCCTAACACTTTATTATTTCCCCTTGTATTTTACACATGATTTAAAGATGTTTATTACACCCTCATGGAGGTTTAGTTCTTTTATCAAAATATGTTGTGAGTTTGTTGTGCCGCATACTCTTGACGATTAAGAAAGATGAGAACTAGTGGTTGCGAGGCTGCATGACGGTATGTGGGTGGTGATACAAGTGTTTTCGCATCCTCGTGAATTGATAAAACAATTAATACCTTTATCCCACGAGGAAGCAACGGTGGGCCACATGTCAATTATTGAAGGTCCTCACGGAAAATTTTTAATACTGCCAGTTGGACTTGTGACCCCACGAGTGGATGTTGTTGGAAATACAATATTGGGAAAGCAAGATACTGAGAGGGGGGGTGAATCAGATCTTGAACTTTAATCACTTTAAAACAAACTGATCCACAAACATATAAATATATAATCTATCTAACATCTAGTAGCATCCATGACAGTAAATGAATAACACAATACACAGAATTTGGTAACCCAAAAAGGTAAAACTGGGGTGGGGATGACACCCACAAATTCTTCACTACTACAGCAATAAAGTGTGCCTGTTAGGGTTGCAAAATTTTGATTACAATATGCAATCTACCTGGTTAAAGGTCTGTCCGGTTAAGAGCTTTAGATCATTACAATCTACCTTGTGAAAGGATTTCAACTTACAGTAAAGTAAGCACTCTGCTAAGAGATTTAGAAAGGTCTACTAGAACCACTCTATTAAGAGATTTCACCTGATACACTTGTTAGAATGTCTCAACATATGATCCTTTGATATGCACTCTGATGCTGATAACGAATCTCCTCTTTATAATGCCTTCTCTGATCTTCTAATATGATATGTCCTTACTCTGCTGCTCACTGCTCTTCTACTCTGCTAGATCTACACTTCTTATCAAAACAACCCTTTACACATCTCTCATGTATGTATACACCTTCTCTTTGTGCTCTTCAAATCGCTCATTTAATTAGGGCAAGAAGCAATCTTAATATACTCTTCAAATCTGGCAAATAGATCTAGATCAACGATCAAAATTAAAACTTATGCCTCCTAGGTATTCCAATTTTCTGATTGGCTTCATGCCACACATAGGATTAAACAATTAAATGCATAATTAACTCCATAGAGAATATTAAATGCTTCGCATATGTCGGCCCAATACACCCATAAGTTGGCCCAAACATATTACCTTAACGTTTGTATCATATATGACATGTATGTCAAAACTGTCTTGCTCGACACTGAAGTCTTTGGTGCTCGACACAGAATTGTCAGATAGCTCAACATCTATGATCTATTATGCTTGGCAATGACTTTTCGGGTAGCTTGGCATATACTGTTTTAGCTCGGCCGCAGTGGTAGCCAACCAAAACTACCTAAATAAATGACTAAGTGTGGACACTAAATGATCAACAAAAACTTAGAGATTAACAATCTCCCCCCTTTGATATTTAGTGGCAAACACACTTATCCTCTTGTTTACATCCACAAAACTACCTAAGTACATACAATACTCCCCCTTTGATTATGCTTCATACTATACATGCCTTCAGCAAAAAAAAATATTATACCTTTGGCTCATCTGTTCTTCCTTCCTTTCCTGATTCCCCCTTGTTTTTGTCACTGATAGCTGGAGGGGTTAGGTTGTACTTATCCAAAAATTGTTTATGAAGTTGAAGAATTAATGCAAATAAAGTGTCCCAACTATCTTTAACAAACTTCATAATTCCCAACTTAACTTCTAGCTCAGCAGCTAGACTTACCAAACTTTTTGTAGTAGAGAGATGAGAGTCTCTCTTTACCAATTCTCTTGCAGCTGTAAGTTCTTCTGAATAACCTCAAGATGAGGTATCAGATTAGCCTGAATCATAATCAATTTTTCCCTGATTCGGCCATCTTTAGCCATAAGCTCGGCTAACCTCCTCTGTGTATGAGTTAACTTATTAAAATGAATGGAGCTAGAGCTAGCCTCCATGCTTAGTGAACTTTCAGTTGACTTCATATTTAGTTGCAATTTCTCAATCAACTGCTGATTTTATTTGGTAAAGAAAGATTCATCACATAGTCTTTTGTACAAAGAAAATACATTGTTTGCAATTCCTTCTAGAATTTCAATGAGAGAGGAAAGTTCAACCTGTTGTGTAGCTATCTTTTCCAGTACTTTGTTCTCAAACTTTCTCTTAGACCATAGCAATAGTTTCTCATTTTCCTCGATATTATCATCAGTCACCTTTTGTACAATGTGAACTAGCTATTCTATTATAGGTGCCTAGTCATCCATATCAAAAGAATTTACAAAAATATCTTTGATGTCATGCAGAACTTGCTTCTGCTTTTGTTCTCTCTTCATTTCTTCCTGTCTCTTCTTCCTCTTCAAAAGTTCTTGAAGGGTTTGAATCTGCTTGTATGACAAATTCTTAAGATCCCATTTAGGAATCACAATTACTTCATCAAAGGTAACATTTAGTCCTCGTGACTTCCTCTTATTTAGCTTCCTCCTTTTGGGCTCAGGTGCGTTATCAACTGACTCAGTTTCAATGATTTCCTTTTCTTTGTTAGTAAGAAATTCAGTTGTTGACTTCATCTTAATCAAGATTTCCTGTTGGTTAGTTACATTCCCCGTTTTGGGTCTAGTGGGGGTAGATGAAGCAGAGTGTGTTAGGTTTACCAACACTTGTATAATCTCTTGTTCTTTAGGCTTGTCTCCAGTTACTTCCATTTTGTCTTCGTTGTTTAACAATGTCTGAGAAACCTCTAGAATAGGTGGATTTCACCATTTACCTCTTGATCTTCTGGGTTCTCTTTCTCGGCTCCTTCTTCTTCATTTTTCTCTTCATCGACCTCAATAGCCTTGATAGGTGATTCGATAGTTGTGTCTGCCGGCTCATCCTGATCCTCGGGATCCACATTGCTAACATTGTCTAGTGTGGTGTCAATGGGACTATCCATTGTCAAGTCTGTAACTTGCTCATCACATATTTCCTTTTGTGTTTCAATTTTAGTTTCTGTTTGATCAGTGGTGATATGCTCAGAGGTTCCTTCATCTGTTTTCTTCTCTTTTGGAACTGACAATCCAAAAATCTCTTTCCAAATTTGAGTACTTTGTTGTACTACTCCTTCAATATCATTCTTCAAAATAGCATAAGCTCTATATTTGGGTACAAAATTTTGCTTATATTGATCAACAAATTTTGCTTTTTGTTTCTTTGTCAATTGTGGGATGACTCTATCCAAAGTTGCTTCCCTAATTTGCCTTTCAGTCATCAATGCAAATTCCCATTTACTAGATAAGAAATCATAAAGTTTTGTAGGGACATTATTCCCTATCTCTATGGGTGTCAATTTGAATGTACTCATCATGTATAATAGAGCTTCTTGTAACTTGACCTTATTCTCTATACTTTGCTTTTCATATTTGATAAATTTAAATCCAGATAACCTAGTTGAACTTCTAATGTTCTTGCATACCTCATCAATGTCTATAGGATGTTTGAATGATGTTGTAGGTATGTTGCTTGGCACATTAGTGTCAGTTTCCTCATCTTCTTCATCACTCAAGATTAGTCTCCTTTTCCTTGGTCTTTTGGCAGAACTGCTTGGTACTGCCTTAGTCTTGACTTGTTTCTTCTTCCCTGAGCTGCTCTCAGTAGCATTCTTCCTTGTGTATATAGATGTTCTCACCACAGGAGGTGAAATAGATGATGCCCTAGTCCTTGGTCTATTTACAGCAGGAAGGGTAGCCCGAGGTTTAACTTTTCTTACTTTGGTTGCCTTGGTAACCATTGGTTGTTTCCCTTTCCCCTTAACAACTACATCCTCTTCAGACTCAACTTCTTCTTCTTCTTCTTCTTATTCACTAGGTATGTCTTCTCCTTGTCCAGTAGTTAAGCCTAGAGAAGCATCCTCTGCTTCTTCATCACTTGCAATGCCAACCATCTTTTTCAAATTCTTGACAATATTTTTCCTCTTTCTTTCCATGGTGCCAACCTTTAGGTTCATATAAATTTTGGCCTTGGCTTCATCATAATTACCAAAACATTTTCCAGTACTATCAATTTCCTCTACTAGTAGAGTTGTTATGGCTACAGATGTTTCATCTATGTTTACTTCATAAGGTAATGGCCTTAACCATGATACCCTAGGTACTACAACCTGAACATAAGTGTAATATGTGTCAACTAGAAAACACACATCCTCATAATTTTGTTCCACTAATGAACTAGGAATTCTGCTTCTCAGTCTCATACTTTTCTTGAACTCCACAAAGTATGTTCCCATCACATTATCAAAATTATCACCTAACTATTGACTCAGTACATTTATCTGTTGGGTGATAGGTCTATCTGTTTTCCATACCATGTCTCCATAGGTAGGAAAAGTCTTTTTAACATAGAAAAATATGCATACAAGAAAGGATCCAAACTTACACACAGAATTCTTCGCTTTCCTGATTGATGCAAGGTTCTCGGCAAGCTATGTTAACTGTAGCTCAACCAGGTCCTATGTGTGATCCCTTTTGATGATTTTCCATGCTTGGTCTACTACAATGCAAGGAAGACTATCCAGTCGTCTTGACTGATATAACTTGTGAGCTATAATCCTCACAACAAAATCAAGTTCTAGGTCTTTGACGATGGAAATAGTCATTCCTCTCTTGTTCCATACAACTTTAGTGACCTTCTCTATGTCTTCTTTACTCTGGAATTTCATGGTCCTTTTCCCGTTGATAGTAGGGTAACCAGTTACACGACGTATGATATCCTTGGTAATCTTTACTAGTCCATTCTCCAACCAAATGCTCATACCATGTACCCTGCTAAGAATAATTTTGATCCATTCTTCCCTAAAATTCCTCAGAAACTCTAGGGCTCGAGTTAACCCTCGCTTGGCTAGATGACTGTGTTTGGGTTTTAGGGCTCTGTCTATGCATAGTTTCCCATAGGATTACCTCAGCTCATGGTCTCCAACTTCACTAATTTTACACATGTAACATTCCCTAATGTCATGGATCATAAGTACCTTCAGAGGGATCGAAGATAGGGCTCTAGTTAGATCACCTTTGATAGCACTCTCAGGAACAGCTTGAAAGTTGGGAGGCACACAAGTGTTGCTCCTCACCAATTGAACTTCTTTCAGTTCCTTCTCCATTCCCTTAACTGGTGCAGATGAACTAGCGGCCCATGATTTCAAGATAAAGGGTTTCAAAGATGAAACAAAGTACCTCGACAACTGTCAGAGTTTGCACTTTTGCTGAATGGCTGATGACACACTATAGAATTCTTCAAAAATCTCTGCTGAAATCAAGTTTGCCAGTGCTTCAACACTTCAACAAATCTCAAATCGCAAGGTGAAATGAATCATGAACGGTTCATTCCTTTATAGGCTTCGAGGTAGGTCTGCAATAAATGTTTTTTCCATTGGAGTTAGTGCAAAACAACTATCCTCGGACGACTTCGACAATCTCTTGGCCACAACCCAAACTAGCTTGACACATATGCCGACGAGCTTCGTCTCATTGTAATACTGATGCTCGACACCTCTAGTGCTTAGATGACTTTTCTTGGTACTTTAATTTTAAAATATGTCCTGATGCATCTTTTCATATGCAGATATGGACTTTGGCACAATATATGTTAGGAACTGATGTAAGATATCAAATTTAAATACAATTCCTTACCTACTTCTTCTGCTTAGTTTGAGATTGTGTGATCACCTGATCCATTGGATTGGGTGACCTTGGCTTCAGTAGTTTCACTGCTGCTCAGCTCTATTTTCCTTACCCATGTCGGGTTCATCTATGCTCTAATTTACTCAACAGTGGGAACAAGTACTCTTGTCTTGCACTCTCTCTTAGTATGACAAATTTTCAAACAACTAAAACAAACTAGGCTTCCATTCATCCAACTCTTAGATCTTCCTCTAAAATGTGTCTCTATGCAGTCTTCAGGTGCATGTCCATACTCTTCACAGTAATGACAACTTTGCCTTGTGTTATAATCCCAATTGTAAGTGTTGCCTTTTCTTGGTGCTTTTGCTTGTGTCTTTGATGTCCATTGTTGTTTAGCATTAGATCTACAATCTTGTGCCTTATGTCCAAATTTTTTACCACTGTAACAATATCCATTGATTCTTGATGTGGGAGGTGGATCATTTGCCTTAGCCCAACATTCATGTGCTTTATGTCCAAATTTCTTACAGTTAAAGAAATAACCAATGAACTTAGGTTTAGGATTGGACTTACCATTCTTGCTTCAACATATGTTTGCAGTGTGTCTTGGTTTTCCACAGTGGTGGCATACAGGTTTGTTTCTCTTTGTCTTTGCATTCCTCTTTTCACCAGTCTTTGATGATTCTCCTTTCTCAGTACATGTTTTTTGTTCAGTGTGACCTAATTTAGAAGAATCTTTTGGTCCCATTGATGCTTCCATCAGATTATCAAAATGAGTCAAAGCTTTATTAGGTTTATTCAACCTTTTATTTAGTTCTTTCTCAGATCTCAAATCATTTTTCAATTGACTATTCTCAGATCTCAGATTCACAATTTCCATGTCTTTCCTACTGATCTCCTGATTCGCAAGTAGTAGTTGATTTGCAATGTCAACTTGATTGTTTGTCATCATTTGCACGTCATGTGTCCTTTCATCAAGTCTAAAACTTATCACTCTTTTATCTTCTTCAGCCATAGCTTTGTCATCTTCATATTTCTTCTTTTGTTCCACTACTTCACATAGGCTTATTGTCTTAATTTCTTGTTCTCTTTTCAGGTTCCTAACTTCTTCACACAATACATTGTTTTTTTCCAGTAGATCTGCAATTGTTGCATCGCTCTCAGTAGAATCTCCATTCAGAAATAGATTTGCAGTGTCTTCTTCCTGATAATGAGTATCATTCATTTGTTTGGCCAAATATTTCCTAGATGTCAATGACTTCCTCAATTCCTGTCTAGCTGTCTCAAGCTGATGTAATGCTAGCTGAATTTTAATCTTTTGATTCTAAATGAATTTACCCAATCTGTAAATCTCCATCTCCAGATCTGTACTCTCAAGCTGATTAAAACTTCTTATAGGAGAACGAAGCTTTGATACTAATTGTTGGAAATAAAATATTGGGAAAGCAAGATAATGAGAGGGGGGGGGTGAATCAGATCTTGAACTTTAATCACTTTAAACAAATTGATCCACAAACATATAAATATGTAATCTATCTAACATCTAGTAGCATCCATAATAGTAAATGGATAACACAATACACATAATTTGGTAACCCAGAAACTCAAATAGGTAAAACTGGGGTGGGGATGACACCCACAAATTCTTCACTACTGCAGCAATAAAGTGTGCCTGTTAGGGATGCAAAAGTTTTATTACAATATGCAATCTACCTGGTTAAAGGTCTGCCCAGTTAAGAGCTTTAAATCATTACAATCTACCTTGTGAAAGGATTTCAACTTACAGTAAAGTAAGCACTCTGCTAAGAGATTTAGAAAGGTCTGATAGAACCACTCTATTAAGATATTTCACCTGATACACTTGTTAGAATGTCTCAAGATATGATCCTTCGATATGCACTCTAATGCTGATAACGAATCTCCTCTTTATAATGCCTTTTCTGATCTTCTAATCTGATATGTCCTTACTCTTCTGCTCACTGCTCTTCTACTCTGCTAGATCTATTCTTCTTATCAAAACAACCCTTCACACATCTCTCATGTATGTATGCACCTTCTCTCCGTGCTCTTCAAATCGCTCATTTAATTAGGGTAAGAAGCACTCTTATTATACTCTTCGAATCTGGCGAATAGATCTAGATCAACGATCAAAAATAAAACTTATGCCTCCTAGGCATTCCAATTTTCTAATTGGCTTCATGACATGCATAGGATAAAACAATTAAATGCGTAATTAACTCCATAGAGAAAATTAAATGCTTCACATATGTTAGCCCAATACACCCATAAGTCGGCCCAAACATATTACCTTAAATTTTGTATCATATCTGACATGTATGTCAAAATTGTCTTGCTCTGGCACAGAATTGCCAGATAGCTCGGCATCTATGATCTATTCTACTCGGCAATGACTTTCCAGGTAGCTTGGCATATACTATTTTAGCTCAGTCATAGTGGTAGTCGACCAAAACTGCCTGAATAAATGAGTAAGTGTGGACACTAAATGATCAACAAAAACTTAGAGATAAAAAGATGTTTGTGATGACTGTAACAGTTTGTCGCATCCTCATGGTAGTTAGTGGGGGAAATGTTTAAAGGTTGCAAGCTTGCAAGGAAGAATAAGATGCTATGGTCATCCCTTGTTGCTGCCTTGCAGATTATTATGTGGGACCCGATTTTGGCCCATGAGGAAGTGAGGATGTTACACGTGGAACTTGATGGGTTTTCTTCATCGTGTCACCGAGGGGTTAACAAATTGGTATGGTTGCATGTCGCAATTGAGAGAGGCACCGACGCTTGTTGAATACCTCTGGCCTTGCGTCCTCATAGGCCTAAATTGTAGTTAAGGAAAATAGTTGCAATTTTATGATGAAATTAATTGATAATCTAGGTTGGGTAAGTCATGACACTTTATGTGGGTTACTCACAATTATTTGACAATATATTAAAGAAAGAAGTGGTGGTAGGAAGAATCTGAGAAGAGACGTCATGAATAATAGAATGTTACATTTTCTGATCTAAAAATAATTCCCTTGCCAAAAAATCATTCCCTTACTGCCCAACCTTTTGAGTGTCACATTTAACTTTCTATAACCAAGGGAAAAGGCCACAATGACAAGTCTTGCAGCTATTGGGATAGTGCAAATATTGGGATAGTTGTTGCTTCTTTTTTCTAGTTTGAAAGTGTGAGCCATAGCTTAAATATAGGAAGGGATAAATGCAGAATGAGTTATGTGTGTTGTCTAAATTTAGGTTGTTCACGATTGGAAGGGAGTGTTTCTTTGTTTGAATCCTAAGGATGGGACTTGCTAAGGCTACAAATGGATTTTACTATAACAAGAAGGGGTTAGACAAAGCCATGTTTTAGGATATATACAAGGATAATGGTAGTGAACCAATTGATAATAAATTTTGTAATTGTAGAGATACTGAAATTGCCTTCAGTAATCATAGAGATACCGAAAACTCTACCCACAACTTGGAAATGCCTCCTATCTCTCAGATTACTACTTTGGTTCCATTTTCTAGGATGAAGGCAAAGAAAATTTTGTGTAGACATAAAATATGGGAGTTCAAAGTCATTTGTTTCTCCTTGTTTTGTATTTTCAAGCCATCTAACACAAGGGAAGATGGTGAGAATTTTGACTTATGGCATTTTCTACCTCAATAACCACCAACGGGCAATAATGGCATGGCTTAGTAGCCTGGTTGGATCACAGGTCTCACAATATAAGCACTCCATGGCCTCCTCTGGATTCACTCAAGGACACAAAAAAGGCAATAAACTTCATTGGGAGAATATCTTCTATTATCGCTAGTGGCAGTTGGTAACAAAATATAAAAGGAATACTCTGGCATGTACCTTGTTGCATTCCTTGTGTCTATAAAAGGAATACCAAGGCCAATCTTATGGGTTCTAAAAATACTTTGTACATGGACAAGTAGAATAGTTTATGTAATAGGTGTTTTTGCAGAAATAAGAATGACAAAGTCTTGTATTAAATAAAATATATGAATACTTCTGAAGAAATTAATTGAAAATATCATTTGAAGATTGTCTCCTACTCCATTTTTTTTTGTTACATAAGTTTTTTTAATTAGAATAACTAAAATTGTATTCATGATAATTTCATGAATGATAATGTATTTACTGGTTTTCATCAAGGAAGAGATTAAATCCTTTTAGACGCATTATAGTGATTTGGGGAATACAAGCCATATCCCATATATTTTGTTACTAACCGCCACTAGCCGGACAAAGATTACTATGAAAAGGAAAATAAGGGAATTTTGATATATAGGCATTTCCAACACCCTAGCTTCAGTACCTACACCCATAGCCCAATCTGTATCACCCCGATTCAAGATAATCAGAGCGGTAGCTTCATGGATTGGAATAATTTGCAAACTATAGAAAAAGTTTGTAGTTGCATTGAATCATTCTAATATTCCTATAAATACCAACCCTTCTAATATCCTAAAAATTACAATATTAGCATCATGATACTTCATTTTTTGATTTTTGTATGTTTCTTGTAATTGAATTCTATTAAACCATGTCGTCCTATACCAAAAAACACTTATCTTCTCTACAAACTCCATCTTAAAGTTCCTCAATTAAAGGAAAATTGTCCTATTTCAAATATTTGAACCAAGAAGCACCATTTGTAGCCTTAACACCTTTGAAATACTGTTCACATTCCTCAAAATGTTGAATAACGACAACCATTTACAGAATTTGTAGAATTTTCCTCATATACTTGTGCCAAAAAGACAGTCTACATAAAATAGATTAGGAAATAACTCACTCTTTTGATGTCAAGTACTTAATTAGGCAACAATGTCGTATATGGTGCAAATAGAATGCACCTCAGTATAATATAAATAAAATAGACTTATAAAAAATAACACTGTATGTGGGTACATTCTAGTTGCCCTGTAGCCATGGATGTGTGGACATATGCTTCCGTATAGGTTGGGGGAGTGTGTTACCACATGTCATATACACATCATTATGCATACATGTGTTCTATGTGCCAACATTGTAAAGTATTAAAATCTAAAATCCATCTTTAATGTCTTCCTTATTGTTTAATAAGTTGTCATAAATGCCACTAAAAGTGGGGTAAATAGAAAGGTTATGTGACATTGGAGTTAGGACTATGAGAAGGATACTTGACATTGAGAGAAGAGTTAGGTGAGTTTATAGCTAAATGATTTTAGAGCAAAGGTATTTCAAAGGGCATGACTAGAAATATGGGAGGTCCACCAGTGAGAAGTGAACCAACAGTTCATGAACTAATCTTGCTGGACACACTACGCGAGCCAAAATCTAGGAATTGTGGCTAGTTAGACTAATTTTTGAAGTTGAATGGGTTTAGTAATGAAATTTCTATGGAATTTTCTCATACAATTAACAATGGTGATGCAATGATCAAATTGCACCTGTAGGAGGAGCAAAAATCCATTAGGTTGGGGGGAGTGATGAGACCAAATAATGCTAATTTTTTATAGGATTTCTTATATATCCGTCATCATTATTATGGGGTTTAGCACCTAGTTGTTGATACTTTTCATGTGCTTTCTTAAAATTATTTAGCTATGGGCATGAACCTATTCATAGTTTTTTATTGATATCAAGATTCTATGTAATCTATCTATATTACTCTTATACCTGATTAAATGAATGTTATTCTAAAGTAGTTATGAATATACAATTGACTTGTGCATGCTAAAGTAATCATATTACTGTCATGTTGTAATAACACTGATGAATAAAATGATACTTTAATTTTCTAGATCTGAGTTAAGATTTGGGAAGACTCAATCAAGGGGGGCCACTTGGTGAGAATTCCTCTCATTTGGCTAAGTATTTACTTTTTTGTTCAGTAATTAGTTTTAGCAGCCAACTGTTCCTGCAACCATTGGAACTCTTTTCTATGAATAGAATGATACTTTAATTTTCCACATCTGAGTTAAGATTTTGTAAGACTCATCCAAGGGGGTCTAGTTGTTGAGAATTCCACTCAGTATTTTAAGTTACCTGACTCCTGTGGGGTTGCACTAGACACTATTAGTGATTTTTCTTGAAACCTTCAATCCTAAGAAACTTAGACCATAGTTTTAGCATTGTCCACAGGTTGAAGACAAGAAAATGTACTTTCACAATGCATCAAGAGCCTTCTTCACTTTGAGCTCCACATGACTCAGGAGGGTATTCCTACTTTAAAGTCTACACACATGATAAATCTATCTTAGCAACTAAATAGAGATTTGTAAATGTGGATAACACTTAACATGGTCTAAATTGTACACACTTTCTTCATCATTTCCAGGACACATGTCACCACCTCACACAATCGTTGATGGAAAGGTACCATTTAGTGTTCCTACAAGTTAATGTTTATCTAGTTTATTTGAAAAACTAAGCTCCATTGGATATTGGTCTTATGCCTTTTCACTGGGGTTTTCAATGGTGTAGTAGTGGTAGTGGAATATATATATCTCAAAGAATTATACCATAATTATTGCTTCTGATTGATGATTTAAAATGACCAAGGAGTGATAGAACAAGAATATGAAAACACTAGATTTTTAGTTTCCAAAAGGTTTGAAAAGGTGTAAACGAGTAATGTGTTTGGGATTATTCTTAAGGACAAGAAAACACCAACTGACAAGGCTTAGACAACCTTCTTCACTTCAAGCTCCACAAGACTCAGGAGGATATTCCTTATTATAAACCTGTACATATGATAGGTTCATTATAATGGTCATCTGCAGACCTTCAAATGTGGAAAATGCTAAGATTTTATGTAGATGGGGCTTTTATTTCAACACTTGAACAAGTAATCACATTTTCTTTAAAAAACACTAATAACACATAAATTCTATATCTCCTTCTCAAAATCATGGAGGAGTGTTATATGGATACTTTTAAATGCATCTTCCACATTTTCCCGAGGACCGTGGAGATACAGGAACACATATAAATTAAATAAGAAAACAAAGAACAAAAAGGAACAATATATTTGATTTTAAAATTGAAAACACTCTAGGGCTCTCAAGAGTCTAGTGCCCAATCTTAGGCTACATAGTGAAAGTAAAGCCATGATAGAGCTCTTATGAATAGATAAAACTTAACCATTAAGTTTTGAATATATTAATGGTTAACATTAACAAGCCCACTTATGTTATCATAAAGTTCTACTTCAACAATCCATTTCGTACACTGAAAATCATTGTTATCTACACAAACAAATTTAAATCTCTCCTTGAGAGAGACCCATGAACCAATACCACACCCACAAGAAAATTGCAGAGACAAATTCAACCATATTTAATGTTTTTAAAGTATACAAAGCTGGAGACAACTTTATTACATTAGCTTTTATAATTGCACAAACTGGTTAACACTGCTCGTGAGATTACACTATCTCAGAATTACATTCACCTTCAACAAACTAAAACTAAACGCTATCCTAGTTACAAGATAAAGATGATTTTCAGAACCAGAACCCCCTTTTTCTATGGCCTTGGAATTCCTTTTTATAGTTAAGGAATGCAACAAGCTTCAAGCCACTAACAAAGATTTTATTATATTTCCATTAATCTTTCTACTTGGCACACTTTAATGCTTTTTGGGACAATCTAAAGATCTACATTAAACATTTGGACTAGTTTGGAACTTAGCCATGCCCATGAGCCATGCCCCTATTGTACTGTGGTGAATTTGGCTAGAGGGAAAGGGAAAATGCAGGATTCTAACCATCTCGCCTCATAGAAGAGAATCACAAGAGTAGTTCCCAGGGAGAACTAGGCTTATACAAAACCGCACCACCATGTCCTGGAGTCATTCCCCAATGTGTATCCCAGCCCCGAGATAGACACAAAATGATAGCTTTAATAGAAAAAACTTCTGATGAACCCCAACAAACTCCCACAATTTGGCAATAAGCATTGACTCTCGGCACGTTAGGTTAAGAAATCCCTACAAAAACCCTTGGAATTTAAGAAATCCCTATAAAAAACCTTGGAATTTAAGAAACCCCTACAACAACAAAGTGCAACATCAATCCATGATCCTTATATACTTCTTGCAACAGGGTCTTCCCCAATCTCAACCTCATGCAACAGACAATGCCACTCATGAAGATTCTCACTATTAGCATCACAGATACATAGAAAGTCATCTAACCAAAATCTAATAGCTATAGAGAATGCACATAATATCATCCACAACCAACTATAAATAACATTCCTCTAGGTTTCAAATCGACAGCCACAACTTGCTAATTCAGGAAATCTCTGTACTGAAGTTCTTAGTTGTGAAGTCTGTTCAAGCTGGCATTCTTGGTTATTATAACATCTCGTAAAAGGAACAATGAAAAGGTGTAATAATTCTCTGATTTGCATCATATTTCATGAGTAAATGCAACATCATTCATATGTCACTTCTGATATGAAACCCATATACCCTCACTCTGCAATCATCAAAATATAGTAAAAAAGTCTTGAATTGTATAGCATGGAAATCTTGGCTTATATGGAAGCACACATGGAAAATGATCATTGGCTTGACCTATATTCGACCACATAATACTCAACATGGTGTGAATTGTACACACTCCCTTCAACATTTACCCAGACACGTGTCACCACCTCGTACAACCACGAGCCAGATGATCTGTCTTGAAAAATTATTGCGAAGTAAAGAATAATTCAAAATGAGTTACCTTTTATTCATTGCATCCTCGTGAACTATCCACCTTAAATTTAGTTTAAACCTTTGAAACTATGAGATAAAATGTCTTCAACAGGTGTTAACCCATCAAATGCATCCATCAATCACTAGGATGCCACAGGTAAATGCTTCACCGCAGGCCAAAACTGGGTCCCACAAAACAAGTTGTGAGGCCACCACAAGGCATCATCATAACATTTCATTCTTCCTTGAAGGCCCACGGCTAGAAAATGTCCCCCCACTAACCGTCAAGAGGATGCAGAAAACCATCACGCTCATCACAAACATCAACTCACGGGCTCAAAAATCTAACTAACTACCTTCAAAAACCCCCGCAAGGATGCGACAGGCAACACTTGCTTACCTTTTTAACATCTTTGAATTTTGACACGTGGCTCTCTCTTACTTCCCCGCAATCCAAAATTCTTTACTCTTTAATCTTCTTCAGACAAATCATGTTCAACACTAGTCCAACTGCTCTCACTTGCTCATGTCTGACAAAACTCGCAGCTAGAGGCAAAGGACTAACATCCTCCTGAATCCACAAAAGAGAACAAAAATAACTAAGCACACTAAGTTTGAATAATAAAGTATTATAAACCCTAAAAACTTGGCACTGCTCAAATAATTATACACTTTAGTTATTTTCTTTGGTACTCCTAATATCACCAAGAATTGCACACACTTTTTGAAATGATGAAAGAATATAAACTAATAAAAACTATAAAACCCATGTTTCCGAGCAAACCTACACAATATTGATATAATCCTTAGCTTTTGGACATGCTTCGTAGAAAATATGTACCCAACATTGATATAACAAAAAAAATTGCCTTTGAAGCCCTCTTCCCAAGCAACATTCAACAATATTCATAAAAAATGATTCTTTCACAACCAATCTTCTTCATAAAAACCTAAAGAACAAATAATGCAAGTCCTTTAATGATCAATGTGCAGGAAACCATGCACAATATTTCATAAACTTATGAAAAACTATAAGGTCATAAATAGTTCTAGATTACAATGGAAGTAGAAAAAGAAGAAGGTTACAAACCTGAGACCTAGGCCTTTTATGTGCGTATGTGTTGCAATCTACAGCTTCTTCGAAGAAGACTGTACTTATTCAATCTTCATTTTTTCAACTGTAACAAATCTAAAAACCCTAAAACCCTATTAAGCCACTGTAAATTAACTGACAAATTTCAACAATGGAAGTGTTTTTGAGCATTTGCAAATTTTAAACATTTCTTTTTCTTTTATTTTCCCTGTTGTGTTTTAAATAGCATGGATTTTTTCCCCCTGATTCCATTTTTGAGCATTCTGACTGATACAAGGATTGGACAAATTGATTTTATTTTATTTAAGTAAATGTATGAGTTTCACCTTAAAAAACCACTCTTAAGTGGATTTAGTGCTGATTGGAAGGGTAATTGGTATGGTTTTTTTGTTTTCTACTCTTGAGAGACAAGTCGACATTAAGACATGATGTGGGATAACAACAAAAATGACATGCAATTTTGTGGTTCAACATGAACTTTGTTTTGTGACTGTTCCTGCTGCCATTGGAACTCTGTTTTGTGACTCTTCTTGCAGCCAAGGGATAACAAAGTAACTTCATGTTTGTTTTCTAAGAGCTATGTTTCTGGTATCAATTTCAGTCCATTTTAAATGTTGATTCATGTAATATGATTATGGTTTTGTTTCATATTTTGTAATATTGGATATATAACACAAAAATATTTTATTGCATTAAATAAACAATAACTTTTCATCAAAACAATTTTGTTTTTGGGAAGAACTCAAGTCTTCGAGAAGATGAAGATGATCCTTAATATACATATCCATAATATGTTGGTTTTGATCTAGATCACAGGGCAGAGGATGATGATGACACAGATACACAAGACACTGAGGCTGATATTGATGATGATAACGACAATGACCATAGTGGTGGTGGTGATGATGAGGCAGTTTCTGCTAGTAGCCAACAACATTAATGATCATATAGATTGCATTATTCCATCAAGTTTTAATGGAGTTTTAGAGAAAGTTTAAAGAGAACAAATTACTAATTTTCTGATTTTTGAGTGCAACTTTGTTGTTCTAACGTGAACTGATCCCTTGTTTTGATTCTTGGTGGCACAAGCCCTATATGCTTGGAAATTAGAGCGAGTCTAATTTTTTATGAAAGTGGTTTGAAAAAAATCATTAATTAGGGAGGAAGTTATGACATTTTTTTTCTAAAAATGAGCTTGTCACGGGTTAGGGTAACCAGTGACCATTAAAAATTACATTCCTTTCATTTTACATGGTGGATAGGGCTATAAATTGGTGAGATTGGTCCTTTTGATGTATTATTTCATATACCAAATAATTAGGTTACAATACTATGATTTGAATGAGTTATTTTGATGCCCAAGCACTGCTACTATAGTGATCAGACTAGTAGATGCAGAGCAGTGCTTATTTCTTGTAATTTGAATGTTGAGATTGATATCTATTATGTGTGGAGGAAACAAAACATTTTGAAAGGATAATTAATAAATCCATGCAATTTAGGAATAGTAAGAATTTATTGAGTGTGAGGCCAAGGATCAATGTGGACATGGTATGTTGAGTGCTGACAGTCTAGTCTAGACTGCAACCTGTCTTTTTTTCATCAATGCTATACATATCATTTTTAAGGCCATTTTTTTTAATCCATTTATGTTGGAGATAGAGAAGTTTGGAGGTGGTGTGTGTCAATTTGATCTAAGTATGGACAATCCATTGTTTGATGTTGTCACAAACAGAGTTCTCCATCTCTTTGATATGTTAACAAAAATCATGAAAGTTGTCCAAGTTTGTGTATTGAATCATTTTCATATTGAGGGTCATTGTGATGAGGTTACCAAATAGAATGGTCGTGTAATGTTTTCTTGAAATTTTGTTAAGTTGAATTCCATTTGATGTTGTGGAATGGTTTGAAATCCAAAAGGAGATATCCTTCAAGTTCTTGTAAAAGAATTAGCTGTGTGAGTTTTGTGTGAGTCCTTAGCCTCTGCATCAGGCCAAACAACTAACATAGTTACAAACCTTAGGTTCTAAGTGAGTTTCTCAAATAACATATCATTGAAAATCAAACACAATACTCATGTGTAATCCCTCAATTCTATACTAGGGGTTGACATCCACTACCAACTATGGAAATATGATGGTTTTCGTCCTACAATTTCCAAAGAATTACAAAAATAAAATGTGAAGAAATGTAAAGCATAACCTACCATGTTTGCAGGCCACCAAATATAGATTGAAGCTTAAAACCTCCACCAAATGCAATACAAGTCTGCAAGATCTAAGATAAACAAGGACCGACCTGCGACTAAAAATTTCCAACAAAAGTAATTTAAAGTTAGGTCTCTAGAGAGCCACAAATTTCACGAGTAAATGTCAGTGTAATAGTAGGGATTAAAAAAAGAGTGAAGTAGCGGGAGAAATGACAATGAGGTTTTTACATGATGTGGTGGGTTTTTTTCATATTGCTTTTTAAATCTAACTACTGCAAAGATATTTAATTATCATCTATTGCCTTTTATTCATTCATTTAGAATTTTAAATTACAATTGTTCATTTTATTTATCATTTGGAAGTATCTGTGAATATTTATATATGTTGATTGTATATTTATTTATGATATGGAAACACTTCTTATTAAATAGGGTATAATTATACATTTTTTTTTGATCGGTAATCACTTTTGACTGGAGCTTTGAACCAGTGAGGACACATATGGGAGTCCTCATCCCCGAAGTTACATTATTACTAGTACTATGGCGTGAACGCTTTACCAACTTTGTCTCAAGCTATGACCTCTAATTGATGGACACCTTATATCTCCCAATCAACTGTCAACACCTCTCCTTATGCCTCCCTATCTAAGCTCCTTATATCTCCCAATGCCTGTGCACCAATCCCCCCGCCAAGCTGGTAGTGCAATTCCTCCAACAACAACGACCTTACCTTATATCTCCCTGGCCGACAACCTCACCTTGTATCTCCCTGGCCAACATCTTATCTCTCAAGCTATTGGAATCCTCTTACTACCACCCCAATGTAGGAACTGTGGCAACATGTCATAGCCCCCTTATACCTACCAGCGGTCAAGCCCCCACGGCTGGCAGCACACGACATGGGCCTACCGCTAAATTTGCGCAAACATCTTAGTCATCCTCTAGTGAGCGTAGGGGCAAGTTACACTTTGTCCAAGTGGCCTTTGGAAGGTTCAAACACTTGATCTCCCTATCAACAGGGATCACAATTTACCATTGCGCTTCGAGGTCATCCCGGTATAATTGTACATTTATTCTTTTAGTACCTCCTCTATTTAGATTTAGATATCTAAATAATTTAAATTGATTACATATTTTTTAATAAGTATTGACTCTTATTTAGTTTAGTGATCAATTAATAAAAGGATTTATGGATTTGGAGAATTAACTTAGGCGAAGGGTTTCTGGGTTTGTTGTGATAATGGACATTTAAATCAGCGCATGGCGAGTTGAGAAAATTAGAGTTAAAATTTAAAAATATTTGCATGAGACATTTCTTATATGAAATAGATAATTTATTTTTAAAATCAATTGTTCAAAATTGAGGAGAAGTCAATTGCATTTTTATACTTTTATTAACTTTAAATATGTGTGTGAGATAGAAAATAAAAGTGAATACATTTTGTTGTCCTAGGGTAATTATATTTATATTTATATTTTAATTTATATAATTTTAAAATCTAAATAAAAAAAATAGAACAAGAGCGAGTAACTTTTGATTACTTGTTTTATGTTAATAATTCAAGAATAGCATGTGACATTGGGAGTTTATGCTCGAGGTAGTTGCCCCTTGAACCCATCTTGGGGTCGCTGCCCCCAAACCCCCATTGAATAATTTAGGGGGAAATTGGGGCGATTAAAGTGGGAACAATTAACCTCTGAGTCTGATTAGGCTCCGTGTAACAACATTTAAGATTGCACTGAGAGGCAATGCCTTCCACACAATAGATATTTTTGGTGCACCAAGCCATCGGAGCAGCCAAATGATTTGCTTAGGTAGGGGTGTCATGAGGGGGATTAAGCTCTATGGATTATGTTCATATTTGAAAGAAAAAATAGTAGAAGAGTAATAGTCATTTATTTAGTCATCTAACCATTTATTTAGTTTTGATTTGGTCATATGACCAAATTAGTCATTTATACTTATGAATTGTAAAAACTTAGTAGATTTTAGTCATTTTTAGTCAAGTGACTAGAAGTTTTAGTCACGTGACTAAAAGTTTTAGTCATGTAGTCACATATTTGCCAAATTCTAGTGGTGAAGACTTCATCTGATCCAAAGCCTTCTACTGCAATACCTTATCCTTCTTGTTATTTGATACCAAATGATTCTTAGATCAGCCTTCAAGATCATTCTTCAGATTCATACCGACCTCTGTATTCTGCTTCTCCGAACAATAACTCTTTACAATGCTCAAATTCCTTGCACTTCTCCCCTTTTTCTCCTTCAAGAGAATCAAAGTAAATTTCTGTCCATCCTTCTCTATTATGACCATGTTACTACTGCAATCATGAATAGCTTCCCTATCATATTTTCAAGGTTTGCCCAATAGAACATGACAAGCACTCATAGATACCACATCACACAATACCTCATCTCTGTAAGACTCGATGTTGAATTTCACTAAACATTATTCTTTCACCTCCACCATATGTTCATCTTGAAACCAACTTATCCCATAAGGACAAGGATGTTTAAGCCTCTTCAAGCCAAGCTTCTGCACCATCTCTTATGATACCAAATTGTCAGAACTTACACCATCCACAATAACCTTACAACATTTTCCTTTTGATTTGCAAACATTTCTAAAAACATTCCTCCTTTGTATCGGTTCAACTTCCTTCTTACTCAACATGATTTTCCTCAGCATAAGAGATTCTCCCATCTCGGGTTATGCCATATTTTCCACAAGTTCATCAGTAGTTTGTTCTTTATCTTATGGTGCCCTTGTTATGTTGAATGTAGATAATAATGGTCATTCCCTTGGTGGTTTTGTTTTGTCTCTTGATTGGAAATGTTGTAGGGCGGTGGGGGTTCTGGTGGTTTTTACTTGTGTGGTGTGGGTGGTTCTAGGGTTATGGTGGGAAGCACCATTCTGGGTGGTGGTGGTGTTCTTCCTTTGGTGGCGGGTAGGTGTAGAATTTGATGATTTTTACAACCTCTGTAAGCTGACACTATATTGATATACATGTAATTACCTAAGTTAAGATTAATAAAATATTATTATTACTGAAAAAAAAAAACACCAAACATATTACTAGATCTCTAAGAATCTTCCACTACTCTAAGCAAATCCATAACAAGATAATCCAAAAAACATTAAGAAATACTCTCTTACCCGTTTGGGGGCTGGAATACCAAATGCGAGATATGGTCAATTCTGGAAGATGCTACAATTCTGGAAGATACATATCCTAGAAATGATTTCCGAAATATGGGCTGGACCAGTTTGGATCACTCAGAAGATGACTAAGAAGATGCATAAATAAAATTGTTTATTTCTTAATTTTTTTGAATATGGTGTGTATGTGTGTATATATACACACATACACACATGTGTGTATATATACACACATATGTGTATATATACACATATATAAATATATATACATATGTGTATATACACACACATGTGTCTACACACATATACACACATTTGTGTATATATACATATTTATACATATACACATATATAAACATATACACATATATGTGTATCTATAAATACACCCGTGTATATATAAATATGTTTATGTGCATATACACACACACATGTATATACACATATCTATACACATGTGTATATATACACACATGTATATATACATACATGTATATACACACATGTGTATATATATACATATGTGTATATGTATATATACACATGTATATTTACACATGTATATATGTACACATGTGTATATTGTAATACCTACCCCTTAGTCTTTCTGTCTGTGTCAGTTTCTGATCTCTTTTAGGTATGTTTGTATTTGCGTTGGTTATTTCAGGCGATTTTAAGGATATTCATGCGTTACTTTTCATTATGCTAATGATCCATTGTTAGTTGTATTATATCATCTATTTGCATATGATTTGTGATTATATCATGTTGGTTATGTTTATGTTATGAAATCATTTTGATTAAGGTTTTCTGACAATATTGACCCTATATCTATATGCACATGGATCATTGTGATGTTTTGCATTACTGTTTGTTGTGTTTGGTATGGTATGGGACAGAGTCATAGTTACTTGCTTTGGTGAGATCCACACGATAAACTAGTCTCAACCATTGCTTGCTATATTGCATGTATATATGTTCATCTTTGTGATGACAGATTTGCAGGTATCGGGCTACGTCTTCCCTAAATTGGCAGGGGTGAGCGTGCCCTATTGTAATATCTCAATGGTAAGAGAGGAGAGATAATATTCAGGTCCAAATCCATACCCTAAACCCTTATTTTATCCTAGAAATGGAAAAGAATCTGATTGACTACCCTAGTGTTTGAATCCGTCAAGTGACGTGGATTCGTGAACCTGTTTGTGTGTGTTGAGTTTCTGTTTCAGTTGTTTGTCTGTTTCAGTGGTTTATCTATTTAGATGAGTTTTAGATGGATTAATGATGCTTTTGGTTTGATTTATTTAATGAATATTTGTGGTAAATATTAATGTTAATTATTGCACTTATAACAAGGTCAAAATATTGATATATGAAATATATGGCTATTTAATAATTAAATATTAATTAAATACCTATATTTAATTATTAAGTCTTGATTTAAATAATTGAGATTTAATAAATATTAAATTCAATTAATTGTGCATAGTTGAATTATTGAATATTACTTTAATTTACATGGTTAATTGATTTATTTAATTAAAATATTCTCACATGTATTTTCAATTTAACACTTTGCTTTGATATTATAAAGTTGAGTTATGCATGCTTTAAGTGAAAATTGAAAATAAAGAATTTCTTTTAATTATTAATTAGATAATTTATATTCCCTTTAGGGTTTTCACTTTTTGAAAACCTAATTGCTTGGTTTTCTATATCCTTGGATTGAAAGCCATTTTGGAGGTTGTTCAATTAGGGGAGAAAGGAAAATCAGGTGATGAAGGATTTGTGAAAGCTTGAGAGTATTTTGGAGCATTTTTGGAATTTTTATTTGCTTAGAATTGTAGATTTTGTTCCTCTCATCAGTTATTAAGGTAGGATCTTGTTCATGTTAATTCTAGCTTTCGGATCCCCGTCTTCCATGCATCCGAAAAGCTAGGATCCTTTGTGTGATCTTTCTTGTTTGATTATTGTGTGGTTTATTGATGTAAAATTGAAGAAACATGTTCTTGGTTCAATTTTGTGGTTTCTTTCAAGTTTGTATGTCAGATTTGTGCTTGTGGAAAAAAAAGGTTTCATTTTATGGTGTCAGATGCAAAATGGGCATTAGGGTTTTCATGTGGAAATAAATTTGTTTCAAAATTGCCCTTAGGGTTCCAATTTGGGAAAAATGTCATTTTTTAAAAGAAAATTGATGATTATTGCCAAGAAAGGGTTTAAACCCTCAGATGTGTTAATATCATACCTTGAATGTAGAAAATTCACCTTTGCCATGTTCTTGCCTAAACCGGGATCAGATCTGCATGAAAACAACTCAATTGAGTTAAATTTGCATGCTTGAGAAATAAACCCTTCTTGAAAATAAATTAATATTAGATTTATAATTCTTTTCTTATTTGCATCAATTTGCATGCAAAGATTTCATTTGAAAAATATTATTAAATTTAGAATGTTTTTCTTGTTTATGTCAATTTGCATGCTTAGAGAAAACTCTTCTTGAAAAAGAAATTAAATATTAAATTTAGAATGTTTTTCTTGTTTGTGTCAATTTGCATGCAATAGAATTCTATTTTTAGAAATTATGTTTCTTTAGAAATTCTATTTTTTTCAGAAATTATGTTTCTTTAGAAATTCTATATTTAAAAAAATAAAAATAAAAAATTAAAAAAAAACTTTTTTTTTGAATTCGCATGCAGTGGGTATTCTATTTTTAAAAAAAACTTTTACTTGTAATTATATTTGATTTTAGTAATTATTAAATAGGTTAATTTATATATGTTAGACTTTATAAATTAACTTATAAGAGTTATATTTGCATTTTCTTTAGAAAATTGAATTATATTGTTGTTAGTAATTTTATCAGATAAACTAATTTGCATAGTGTAACTATAAATGAGTTTATCACTGAATTTTATTGCCTTTTTAGAATTGTACTCATTATGCGATGATGTGTCTTATGAGTGACTGATTTAAAAGATTGTGTGTTTATTTCCCTTTTACGATACTGCAATGTGTCGGTTATCTGTTGGGATTAGTTGGCTATCAGGATGTAAAACCAGAGGTTTTGGAGTTTCTGTTTCTTTGGTATTTTGTGTACTTCAGTGCATGTTCTTGTTGAGATCGATTTTGAGTCTTGATCTTTTTACCCAACCTAGTTGTTGAGCTAGTCTTATGTGATCTTGTGAGAGTATTCTAAGTGGTTTTGGTTAATTGAGAAGCAATAGTTCTTGTATGGGCAAGAACTAGTTCCGAGAGTTATGTTCTTTTCTTTGATATTATTTGTGATTCTCTGAGGGTGTATCCCTATATGAGCGAGAATCAGTGATGAGATTTATGATATACCTTTATGATGTTCTTTTGTGAACCTAGGGTAGGTTACCTAGTTGTATAGTAGGAGGTGACTTGCAATAAGTGTCGGAGCTCACAAGTGGCTGATAGGATAATTTATTGTAAGTGATTTTAACAAGTGATAACATAATAACTTATTAGGATGCCTTAGTATAATCTAATAAGATATAAGTCCTCACCCATGCTTGAGTGCTATTATAGACTAAGATGGAGGATGAGATGATGCTTGTCGCCTTGAGGGGTGTGTATCTGACATAGTTAGTGACTTTGTCTGTTTGACAAGTCATTGATACTGTGTATGGTCACTTGAGTTCCAAGATCTATTGACAGATTTCTAGGACAAGACTCAAGGGTTAGACGTACATGATGACACCTTCCTATATACAACTTAGGTTATCCTACATGTGTCGGTTACCTTTGGTATTCTGTAGATCTCCTTATTGTATTTTAAAGAGCTTCTAGGATCTTCCTATGCTTTTCTTTATGATGGTTGTATACCCTTGATGTTTGCCTTCTTGTCGTATACCCGTGTGAGTGGGCTTGTTATTATCTCCTCAGCACGGTGGGAGAGGATATTTGGTTCCACGCGGTCTGGTGGTAGTGATTCTTATTACCATTGAGATTTGATGGTTCTTCTTCATGATCAGATGATCCTTGTTGCAGTTCTTCTTTTTCTGGCTTCTTATTTTTCTTCTGGAGACTTGTTCAGTTTCATGAGTTGTATACTTGTATCATATGTGTATATTAGTTATCATCCTTTCAAAGGTTGTATTGTATTGTTATGTATTATCGCATGCCCTGCGACATGTGCAGTGGATGTTGATTCATATGTATATGTGGTCTTATTATATGAGATGTATATTATTGGAATCAGTTGATGTATCCTTTATGTTAGTCTTTATAGTTGTTCTCGTAGATTATTTTGCTTAAGTAGTTCTACGTCAAGGAACCCTCGAGATTTGTAACCTTTGTGGAGTTGTACTTATGTGTATGTCATGTTATCTCATGTGTTGCTTCTGCGTTGTTAACATTATTGCTTATAAACATTAAATTTTTTTTTTATTATCCTTTTAACTCAGTGTCATGTTTAGGTTAGTTCTCCTGGGTTCCCTAGTGGGGCATTACATATATATACACGTGTATATATATATATATATGTGTATACACACATGTGTATATACATGTGTATACATATATACACACACACAAACATATATGTCTATATACACATACATGTATATATACACATGTGTAGATATACACACATGTATATGTTTACACACACACATATATATATACATGTGTATATATATACACATATATATGTGTATATATGTGTGTATATATATACACATATACACACATATATACACATACATACACATGTGTGTATATATACACACATACACATAAATACACACATTTGTGTATATATACATATATACACACATTTGTGTATATATACACATATACACACACATACACACATACACACATCTATCATGTCACGGATCCGACGAGATATTAAATTTGCTTTTGTAAAAAATTCCACCTATTTTGGTGGAAAATTGATATGCCCATTTTGGGGCAAAATTAGAATTTCGTAATTCCAATTCCATTTTTATTCATGGACCCAAACATGGAATTTGGCATTATCCGGAATTAGATAATGCCAATTCCAATCTAATTCCAGCCTCCAAACGGGCCCTATCTTTAAGCTTAAAAACTAAATTCACATTATATTTCATTATAAATGAAATGAATTATTGAATCATTTTGATTTAATAGCAATTATTTATAAGATTTTATGATTGTTATGGTTCTTAAATATTAAGAGAATATTTTAATTCAATTCTTTCAATAAATTTTATGCTTTCACAATGTATAATTTAAAATATTATTTCTTTAGAATCAACTAGTGTAGTACACTCAAAATGTAAATTATTAGTCATTTTCTAAAGTTCAAAATTCTTGGAGGTGTTTTCCCAACCAGATTCATCCTGGTAAATAATGAATTTGATGGAGGAGATTCTTCACATGATCCCTTAAAAAAAGAGACTTGTAATTTAGATATATGCTTACTCAAATCCCTATGGCCCCGTTTGTTTGCGGGAATTGAACTGGAATTGGCGGCGACACTTCCCGATTTCCATGAAATCCGCCGTTTGGAACCCCAATATGCAATTCGGGTTATGCAGGTGAAAACCAGGTTTAGGCCCTAAAATGGGCATCACCATCTTCCCACTGGAGAGGTGGAATTTGAAAAGAAAACCTGGTTTTACAAAATATAGAAGCAAATTAAAATTTTCATTGGGTCCGCGAACTTCCTTGCCGCATACAACGTGAATCCAACGACTTTCTCGGTGGAAACATTGAATTTGAATTTCAACTGCAGCAAATCAACTGATACCGTGAATATGCATTGCTATGTAGAGTCCACTTCCACATATTCCGTATCATATTTTAAGGTCGAGTTCTCGAGCAAGTCGGTTTGTGCACAGCCCAGCAAAAGAGGCGATTCACCATTTTGTAGACCCAGACTCTTAATGGTGTGCTGAACTCCATTACTACTGATGTGAAGCTTAACTTACTCTCCAACATTTTGAAGCTCTGGTATGAATTATGATCATCCCAATTTCGAAAATGACAACCAATTCCAATTTCTCACTTCCAATTCCAATTTTGAAAATGACAACCAAACACAAAATATGGATTGTCTCAGCCATCTTCCGGGTCAACCAAACAGTCCAAACTATCTTCTGAATACACAAAACCGAAATTTCAAAACCTGATTTTGAGATAATCAGGTTTTGACTCAAATTCCAATTCTGCAAACAAACGGGGCCTATATTCTGCTATATAAAGACAGATTCTGATATAAACTAACATGTTCCCAACCAAAAAAACATACAAATCATTTCAAATGCATGTTACCTAGCTGATGTCAACGGTGCTTCCCTATGTGGGAGCGCGTGAATGCAAATAATTTACCTCCTAAATAGACAAATCATTTTAACATTGGGCTGTAAACATATTAAAAGACAACCAATTATCACTAATCAGTGAACAGTAATGAACACGGTGGCACCAGGTCATGTTCACATGAGCATACCAATAAAGACGAAATCACGTCATATAGTACTCGAGTCTTAGTGTGGGGAGAGCAGAGCCGAGCAGATCAGATGGGGAGGTTGGGAATGCTGTGTTTTGGAATGATGGTGATGATGATTATACAGGTGGAAGGAGACGGAAATCAGCTGTTCAGAGTTGGAGGGTTGGATGCGTGGGCATTACCCACCACCGGAAGACCCGATCTTTACAAAAATTGGGCTGCCGACATCAAATTCAAAATTGGGGATTCGCTTTGTAAGTACTTCTCCTCTTCTTTTCCCTCCATTTCTGCAACAATTTTTTTAGGGTAAGGAATGGCAATGTTGGATTTGTCTTTGCGTTTACATATTGGGTCAACCTATATTTGGAACCCTTTTATTGGGTGTAGATCTGATGATAATGATAATAACTAGCATTGATATATTATAGAGTAGATTGGTCTATCCGTTTGCATATTGGGTCAATCCGTAACTGGATCCCTTTTATTAGGGTACAGATCTGATGATGATCATAATGACTTGTATAGATTAAATTGGTCTGTATGATCTATCAGAGCCTAAAGGCAATGCAGTTTATTTACAGAGATTTCTTTGGTGTCTGTGCTGGCAGTGTTTCTGTATCCTCCTAGTCAGGATCTGGTGGTTCAAGTGGGAGAAGAGGCATATAGCAAGTGTGCTATATCAAGTCCCATTGCAACATTTAATGATGGCAACTCTTACTTCAACTTCAATTACTCTGGCTACTTCTATTTCACCAGTGGGAGGCCTGGGAACTGTGCCAGGTCCCAGAAACTTGCAGTTGCTGTAGCAGATGCTAATGGGGTTCTTCCTCCACTTCCAGCACCCTCAGCCAATGGGTACCTGGGGATTAGTCCAGATACTGCTATTGCTACCTCACCAGCTGCCAGTGCTACTTCTGGTGCCAGTGTTACTTTGATGCGACCTGCAGATTCTCTTGCTTTCATCATTACTCTGTTTTCTGGATTGTATATGCTTCTATTTCAGATTTAGGGTATGCAATTGTCCAGTTCCCAGGTTCTTTTGGTGACACTGGATTGGGATAGGATAGATTAGTATTTTGACCTTAAGAAGATTTTTTCAGGCAGATACCTAGATCAATAAATGACATCAGTTGTGTTGAGAATCTTCATTATTTTGCCTCCCATTAAAACAGCTACCCTGAGATGGGCAGTAAATCTTAGCAGTTACCCTGTGAGATGTAGAGCTAGGTAGATTTGAACATTGCTGTGGGGAGCCAGCCCAGAGGTTCAAGGCAAGATTTAAATCTGGATAAGTTTTAACCAGGCTCATCATCCTTGTAATGCTCGGTCTTTTACCACTGTCATATCAGATGACCGACTTACAACATTGCTATTGAGAAGGGCGACTTCAGATGATGGTGGCAGAAGGACAAGAGTGATGTCCAAAATGTAAAATGTAGGCATTCTTTCTATTGTTATATATCTATTTGATTATTAGAATTTGCTTGGAAAGATGCAGGGTATTTGGTGGATTCTGTTTTAAGAATTAAAATGAAGGATGCTTTGTGGTATTCTTACTTTCAGCCCTAATGTTGCTTTTATTATGCATTTAAGTAATATCCAGAGGCAAAGCTAACTGATAATCTGCAGGAGTAAATGGCTTCAGGATTCCAAATGTTTCACATGATCTTACAGTAGCTTATTCACTTTGTCAATCTCTTGATCAGTTTGGTAAGGTTGAATTTGAGGAAAGTAGATTTCCCTTGCTCTTCCTGAAAAGGCAAGGCACTCTTTCAGGTAATTTTGGTCACTCACATATTCCCTCAATATGTCCCAGTCACTTATGCCCTCTCCAGAATTTTGATGTCAATGTGTACTATCATATATCTGAGAATTTGATGCATACCTAGTCATTTTCTTGTCTAGGATCTCAACCATCATGTGTTTAATGCAATTCTTATAATAAAAGGTCATTTTTCTTACGAATAAGGAAATGGCAACGTACTCCCCTCCCCATCTTACCAATGTAATGTAGTCCAACTATATATCAAGACCAGTTTCCACGATTACATTGTTTTTTGGTATGTAAAATGATATCTCGCCCTCCCCATGTGATGCCGATTTTTTTCTCTACTTCTGAGCTCACTTTATCCAACCTCGCATACTGTGAGATAAAACCATTCCTTTGCGGTTTGCAGCATGTTGTAAGGCATTGTCTTCCAATCGATTACTATCATGTCATTAATTGGAATTAGGGTTCCCCTGCCCCATTCCTATCCCAACCTTACAAATTTTGAGATAAAAACATTCCTTTGCTGTTCGCATATGTTAAAAGGCATTGTCTTTCAATCGATTGCTATTATGTCATTAATTGTAATTAGGGTTCCCCTTCCCACTTTTATAATAATAATAATAATAATAGGTTGTGTGTTTCAAATTTTGGTGGAAGGATTGTGTTAGTTGTAGGTAGCTTGGACAGCTGTTTGTCCATACCCAGTATTTAGTAAATAATTGTTTCTTGGTTAGTGTGAGGACAATTATTTATTAAATTAAATGATTTTCTTTTTGACACCTAGATAACTAATTGGTTAGGGTTGGTTAGGGTGTTA
>MU227218.1:1758979-1785439 GCA_018584345.1 Thuja plicata
TCCGTATTTTAGTGAAGTTGCAGTTGTGTTATTTTTCGATATTCAGCTGTAAATTTATTTTCAGCAGTTAAATAATCCTTATGAGATAGGAGATTAATAATCAGTGACTGCAATAGGAATTTTCACAGATTGGTGTTGGACTTTACTACTATTTTTTTTGCAGCCATAAGCCATGTCTTGGGTAATGTTGCCTTTCACCACATCTTTTTATAGTGCTTAGCTTAACCCTGGGATGACATTTGCAATCATTTGTCTCGATTTGGCAACACAAATTTTTTAACATTTGGTTGGATGTTGTTGAGCCTAAGCTTGCCCACTTTTCTTGGTGTATTCTTTTCCAAGGCTTACTGCTTGGGTCTTGGCTTCGACATATGGCTATTCAGGATCCTCGTTGCCCATTTTGTAGGCAAGTAGAGTCTTTTAAGTACCTCTTTTGGTTATGTCAAAGAGCTTAACAAACTTGGGATTGGATTCATGATTTCTTTTGCCCTTTTAAGCTAGAGCCTTTCTCTTGGCATATGGCTCTTATGGGGGATTGGCCTCACATTCCCTTCAAGTATACCCAAATATGGTATGCATTGAGGGTGAACATTATCTTTAGCACATAAAGATGAAATTTTGTAAGCTCATTGTACCATGGCTCAAATTTTTTTTCTCTATTATTAAGCTATCATATGCTCAAATGTATTATTATAGATTCATGTGCAAACGTGTAAGGGCTTCGAGGTTGCTTACCTTCATAAACTTCTTGACCATTGGGGCAATGTCCTATGTATTATTACTAGAGTTACTTTGATTTGGTCCTCTCATGACTGTTCTCTTGCTTACAACCAATGCAGAGGGCAAAGCCTCTCAACTTGTTGCTCCCCCATCCCCCTCTCAAGCTCCTCGTCATTCTGGTAGCCAAAATGGTTCATTACCTATTTGGCGGCACTTTGCTTCTCCTCCCCTTGGGGGTGCCACTTCAGGGAGGCTTTCTATAAGAGTGGGGTTGTTGACTGGTGGTGTCTTTGGGTGGTTGACTCCTACTCTCTCCAAATGATTTATGTGGCTTGCTTTGGTGATCTCTCGTGTGTATAGTGAACACAAAATGATGATAATAAAGATAAGGGTTGGGATGTTTTTGACATCATTTTCGACCACATTGATGTATGGGGTAAGTTGGATGATTGGGACCCTCCACCTCCTTCGGTTGTTGCTATAGGCACTTACCAGTTCTGATTATCTATATTTTACGTTAATCTTTGGACTTTACCTCGTATGATTCTCAGAGTGTATCATTTATATAATCTTTCGTAGACAAAGTACAAATATTTGTAACTATTTAGTTGTTGATACTAGCTTAATAGCCTTGACTTGATCAATCAATACTTTAGCTAACATTTCCAAATTACAATTATAATGTGTTTTCATAAGAAATGTTGTTCTATATGTTTATATTGTTAAGAATTATGACATATAATTAGTTGTGGTTACGTATTAATATTTTGTTAGTTTAATAGTTTGTGATTTGGGTAGTTTTTAGTTATTAACAAATATTTCATATTTTCTAGAGTGGTTGAAAAGATATTGGTCTACAAGTTCATGTTTGGCATTGTAAAATTAACTTGAATATATTACATTTCCATGTACATTTAGTTGTCACTTACAAATCTAATTTTTGTTATTATTTTATATAGATTTATTCTTGGTTCCTACAATGGTATGAAAGCAAGTATTTGCATAATGGAAGTCATCACTTGATGTCACAAAATGCTAGTTGTTTGATTGTTGATAAAAAAAATGTGAATGGTCTATGGCTTGGCAATCCCCACCTCATCTACAACATAGTGAATTTTTTGTCGAAGTGTTTGCTCCAACTAATCAAATTCCATGTTTGGTTGGTGGTGCTCTCCTAATGCAATAGACCTTGCTTCAAATTTTGAATTAGATTTGAAAACTATTTTTGGTTTGAACTTTAGATTTGTAAAATAAGAATAATAGTGAAATTGGGTATTATCAAAAAGCTCACTACAATACATAAAACATACTAGAAAGGTTAGAGGGGGTGTAATGCCATCACTCTCACAATAATAACAACTCATGAAACATGTAGTTTGCCACTAAATATATCAGATAACAACCATAATTTTTGCTACAAATTACATTAAACAAAACTCCAAATTGAGAGCTTAAAACTCACCAAGAAATCACCTATAAACTTCACACAATTCTCCAAACTCTTAACACTTAATTTGATAAGAGAAATACATGAAATAACACTCTTATAATAGTAATATGTATTGTCATAAACAACAATACAAACTAAAACTCACAAATCTAAGTTATGCACTCCAAACTACCACAAACACATACTCAAAGAAATAGAAAACCTAGAAAAGCCTTTCTACACAACTACAATATGTGGATGAGATTGCCCCTAGAGACCCTTTGAACCACTGTCTTTCAGCCTTAAATCTCCTTGGATTATTTGTAGAATACATCACAAGATTTTTTTTTTTTTTGGGGGGGTGCAGAATCAGTCTTGAATGTAAACTTTAACTTTTTCAACCATGAATCCACATCAATTAACTTAAACCAACTCAACAATAAAGAGAGATAAGACAATGACCATCATACACATGAACACTGAATTTTTATGTGGAAAACCCAATGAGGGAAAAACCATGGTGAGATGAACTCACGCTATATGAACAACTTATTACAATTGTAATTTAGGTCTAGGCCAAGGAAGTTCATTGCTCTTGATTTGACTTGCAGGCTAAGATGCACAACCTTAGAGAAAGATACAATGGATTTGCAAGCTAAGACACACAATTCCAGGACAAAATACAAAGGACTTGTAGGTTGATGATCACTGCCTCAAGGCAAATACATATCTGCACAAGGCTTCCAAAAGGACACACTGTCTTCCAACATACACGTGAATGATATGAATTGGAATGAACAAATATCCAAGCATGAAACTATACTTGAATCACTGTCTCAAGTGGCCAACATCATGACAAATATCACACACACGTTTGCTGTCTCAATTTTTTTTCAAACTGAATGTTATGATCATGAAAGTACATCACAAACTGATCTTCACACTTCACACTTTCACACTTGATCCATGCTCTCAATCCACACACCAACACACTAAGATGATCTTCTATATATATCCACTTCATCAACAAAACCCTCAATTAGGTTGACCAAAATATAACAAACATACTTCAAATCAAGTCGGTCATCAAATAAAACTATGGTAATTGTGGTCCACTCTAGAAGATAAAGGGGAGCCAAATACATTTTAATACATCTTCCTAAGTTTCTCCAACCAAATTGCACACAACAAGATATCCTCCAAAGTTGCCACCAAACGTAACGTGTAGATAAACAATATAGCACGTAACTAGTTGGCCCAAAAACATTATCCAATGCAAATAACTCAATGTGGATATTCACAAACCATGGTAAGATCCATAACATCACCTTAACTCAACTTCCAACACAAGTCCAGACCAAAAGAATATGATCTAAACAAGAAAAACAATTGAGTTAGTCAGAGACCCACAATGATGCCGAGAAACATATCATCACAATTTCTCCCGTGGAGAAAACCAACACCTCAAATCTGAATTAAGACACTACACAAACAATTTGAATATGGCCTCCAAACTACACAACCAAAAACAATACTATAGAACAATTCTCAACACTCTTTGGACTAGTCTTGACAAACAATCTCACTGTTAGAAAACTACGACTACCAAGCACATCAACTGCAATTTAGAGGACCTGAAAACATAACAATGCAACATCAATAGAACATAGACATTATATCTAGAACTATAAGCACATATTACCAAATGCAAAGGAATACAAATCATTCTCCCATACATATTTCAAACACTCTTTCTTACATATCCCATCTCCTGATACTGCAACATTCAAAAACCACACATGGTCACTCAAGAGCAACACCAGAGACCATATTAACATCTGAACACATATTTTCAGACCTCTATTGACACCATGTTGACATCAATGACAACATAACCTCATATTGCTAATAATCCCCTCCTTTTTCATTGATGACAACATTAATGACAAATGCTATTAGTACAAACCACAACAATCTTCCCCTCAGGGTATAAATCCCATACTCTCCAAATCTCTCCCCCTTACAGGTACATATCATTTGATTGACATGAATGACAAAAAACTATCAACAATCTCCCCCTTTGTCATTGATGGAAATACATCATTCATATTCTTTTATGTTACTGTATTACTCCCCCCATTTGACATCAAGGGAAAAGGCCACAACTTTCAATCTTATGAACCATCTCTCCTCCTATTAGGGATAACTCTCTTCTTTTGCAACACTTTTTGTGCAACCAAGAAACCACAACCTTCCTGCTCCTCCTGGAAGCAACCACCACATCAATCTAGGGACAAAAGATAGACTTCGAATCTCCCTCTGGAAAGATGCACCACTTTAATGCATCTAATTAGGAGGGGCAATAACCTGTACCTTTTGTTAGAGCTACTCAAAAGTATCCTTTGACAATGCCTTGGTGAAAATGCATGCAATCTGATCCTTTGTAGGCACATATTCTAATTTGACCTCTTTCTTTGCAACTTTCTCTCTTAAGAAGCGATACAAGATAAAAATATGTTTGGTCCTTGAATGCATCACCAAATTCTTTGAAATGTTAACATTGGTATTATCCTTTCCAGCTTCTTATTTAGGCCTTCCGCTTGGAACCAAACCCCCTGAGGCCTTCTGGGGAGGTCTTATTGATAGATTCAACAGGAAATTGGCGGGCTAGAAGGGTATCACCCTGAGTCAGGTTGGGAAAGTTACTCTGATTCAATCAACACTTCAGAACCTCCCTACTTATGCACTTAGTCTCTTCTCTATCCCTGCAAAGGTGACAGACTCTTTGGAAGCCATCCAGAGAAAGTTCTTATGGGCCAACAAAGATGGAAACAAGAAATACCCATTGGTGGCTTGGGACACTATTTGCAAGCCAAAAAAAATGGAGGCCTGGGAATCAAGAAGCTGAAGCAATTCAACAAAGCTTTGCAAGCTAAACAGATTTGGAGAATCTTCAACTCTACAGGGGAATGGAAGGACATTATGAAGGATAAATATGCAGCTAACTTAACCTTCAAACAATTCATTAACAGATACTTGGATCCGAAGGGATCTCACATATGGAATGACATTCTGAGGACTAAAGGTATAGTGACTGCAAAAACAAGATGGAAAGTTGGAAATGGTAAGGATGTTAACTTCTGGCATGATGATTGGCTTAGACAGGGTCCTTTATGGAATTTGGAGCCATTCAACAGATGGGCTGAACATTGCATTGAAAGATTTGGTAGCAGAGTCAATGACTACAGAATAAACAATGGGTGGGTCAATCTCACTGAGGTGTCCCAGGACCTTAAACCTCTAATGGTCTATCTGGGTCACACTCCCCTCTCTCTCAATGAAGATGTCATGGTTTGGGGGGAGTCCAATGATGGAAACTATACAGTGGCTTCGGGATATGAGTCAATGCATCTTGTTGTTTCTATCCCATCTTGGGCCAAAGCCTGGTTCCCTGGTATCATCCCTAAGGTTAACATATTTTTCTGGACTTTGCTACAAAATCACATTTTGACTGTGGATAACCTTATTAAACGGGGGCATTACATTCCTAATAGATGCATCCTCTGCAAAAATCAAAGTGAAAATGTGGACCACTTATTTATCCACTGTGATTTCACCAGGAAGATATGGCATCATTTCCTATCTTTTTTTGAGACATCCTGGTGTTTCCCTAATACTACTCTTGACCTCTTTGACCAATGGCATCACGGGGGGAGCGGCCATCATCTTTGGTCTTGGACTATGCCACACATCTGCTGGGGGTTGTGGAAGGAGCGAAACAACAAGATCTTTAGGGAAAAGGTTACCCCGACTAAGGTTGTAGCCCTAAAAATTGCAAATGACCTTCGGGAAAAAATCACCAATAGCAAAGGTAGCACTTCTAACCACATTAATGGGCCCAATAACACCAATAAAAGGCTGGGTTGCAGATGGAATTTACCACTAGAAGGGTGGTTCAAAGCTAATTTTGACGGGGCAGCAAAGGGTAACCCGAGGATGGCAGGGGTGGGTGGAATCATTAGGAACTCACATGGCAAAGGCATTGCTGCAATTTCAGCACCCCTGGGATCACAAACCAACCACTATGCTGAGGCAAGTGCAGCACATCACACTCTAAAGCTCGCCAAGGAAATCGGGATCAAGAACTTATGGGTAGAAGGGGAATCAAAGAATATCATAGACTGCCTAAATGAAAAGACCGGGCCTTCCGAGACAATTGAGAATATAATAAGGGAATGTAGACAAATCCTTACGTATTTTGATCAGGTCTACGTGGCACATGACTACCGGGAAGCCAACCAGGTGGAAGACAGGCTGACAAATATGGGCGTCAAGAATGATGAAGTGAAACAATGGTATGACGGGCATTATTTACTGCCGGAAATTGCCAACATCATTGAAAGTGATCGGGTTCCGGGCAGGCTCGGAGTTATTAAAAGCTAATTATGAAGAGTTATGACAGACGGAAAAAGAATCCCCGCAGGATGTGCAAGTACATGAGATGCGATGGGATAATCATTTTAAGGCCCCGTCCGCACACTTGGAGGAATTTAATCAATTATAGCCTTTACGAGGCAAAAAGAAGTCTCTCGAAACTCCAAACCAATTTCATTACAAAACAGAGGGCTCTAAGTGAGAAGTTCAACAAAAATAGAGGAAATAGGAAATCGATAGATATGGTGGGAGAAAGGCACAGGAGAGAGCCAGAGAGAGAAACAGAAAAATGGCGTCGGAGATCAAAGGTCTGGGAGATCTTGAAACAGAGTGAAGTGACCACTTACATCGAATGCCTTCATGGGTGGAAGCCCTCTGTTACAAAGATGATGGTAAATAGCTGGAAAGAAGGGAAGGTGAAAATCGATGGGGTTACTTTCATGGTGACTGAGGAAATCATTTCGGCGGTGACTAGCATTCCCATCACAGGGAATAAATTTTATAGGGACATGAAAATTTCCAGCAAAGCTTTGACGGAATTCGTTAAAAATGAAACAGAAAAGCGTGCTTTGGTAAAGAAGGGCACCTTTTACCACCTGAACTCCATCAAACCTCTGTGGCGTTTTGTGTTGAGGAAATAATCAAATTCATCTCACTGGATACCAGATTCGACCACATTAGCACTCACCATTTTTTGCTTCTCAACCACTTCAGGTATGGGGCAAAGATTTCCATCCCTTTCTTCCTTTATTCGTCCATTAATGAAAACATTAATGACTACAAGGAGAAACACATAAGCAACCTGGCCTTCCATGAGGGCTTAATACTTTTAATTTATGAGTATTTCAAATCTCACACTTTGGGAAAGGAAATCAAAGGAATGGAGGAAGGTAATTCTGATGAAGGTTCGGGGGAGGATTACATCCCCTCAGACACAGAGGACAACAAAGATATGCACTCAGAGACAGAGGAGGAAGAACCTCTTCAGATGAAGAAAATGAAGCATAGAGTTAAACAAGAGATTATAAAACAACACATAAAGATATCTTCGGATAGGGAGTACAATGAAAATGAGAAAGGCATGGAAATGTGGAATGAGAGCTCGGGAGAAGAAAGAAAAATGAAGAAGAAGGGGAAGAAGGAAAAAAAGAGGAAGATCACAATCAAGATGCTGACTCAGAATGAGGAGGATAGCTCGGGGAAGAGGGTTACGAGATCAAAAAGAGTAAAAGTGGAAACCCAGGAGGAGAAGCTGGCTACCCAGGAAGAAACACAAGAGGAGAGAGCTGAGGAAGAGGAGAGTTAGGGGAAGGAGAATGAAGAGGATGACAACAGCCAGGGTTTTACAGAGTATGGAGAAGACCATTACACCTACAACATTACAGGTAAAAACAAAAAGGTTGTCTGGAGAAATTTTGACACGGTCTCCGCCAAAATGGGCATAAAGAGAGAATTGGTAAGGACCTTGGTTAAGGAAAACAAAGAGGGCATAATTCAGATGGAAGAGCTCATTGATCCTACTCTGGTGATTTTCAGCGACAAAGCGAGGGAAGATCCTCAAATGGATGTGCTGAACAATGCAAAAAATAGTGCCATTGACAGCTATAGATCAACGAAATGGAGCTACTATGAAATATATGAGCTGAAAAAAAAGATGGACATGATGGAGAAAGAAAGCATAATCAACAACAACAAAAATATTGCGGAGGACAGGGAGCTGGACAACAGAGTGATTGAACTGAAGCATAGGGTCGAAGGCATTGAAGCTTCAATGGTTAAAATTGCAGAGCAAAGTTACAACATACTTAAAGCCTCGAATGATAACATTAAGGTAATCATTGAAAAGTTTCAAGAACAAAGAGGAAACAAAGAGGAAACAAAGAGGATCAGCCAATGCACAGAGACAGGGATCAACTTCCAGAAAAAGAAAATGCGAAGGGAAGCTGACAAGGAGCTAGCCGATCTTAGAGAAGCTGCTGGGAGAATGACCGAGCTGGAGATACGGGTGGCGAAGATTCTCAGAGACATTGCCTGATTGGCACCCCCGATTTTTGTTCCTGGCTTTATTGGATATGCGTTCCTGGCTTTTTGTTGTTTGAGCCTATTTTGCTAGAACTGCCTATTTTTTGATGGAATTTTTGTAATGCTTATATGCTTTAGTTCTCTTTTATTTCCATTGTAGGGTTTTAGGAACCCATCAAAACCTGTTTTCCTTAATAAAAAACATTGGTATTATCAAACATAATAGGAATAACCTCATCATACATCACTTTCATATCTCTTAAAGTCTACTTCATCCACATCACTTGAGTGCAACAAGATGTTTTCGTAATATATTCTGCTTCTATTGTAAGTAATGACATTGAATCTTGTTTCTTACTTAGCCAAGAGACCAATATGTCTCTGAAGAAGTGACACCGCTGGTACCTCTTCTATCATCAACACATCTGGCCAATCAACATCTGTGTAAGCCTTCGAAGAGAAATCATCATTCTTCTTATACCACAAACCAAAATCTAAAGTCACTTTCAAATATTTTAATATCCCTTTCCCTGGATTTTTATGAGATTGCCTTGTATTAGCTTGATATCTTGCAACCAAATAATATGCATGCATAATATTAGGTCTTGAAGCAGTCATATACACCAATCCACCAATCATAGAGCTATATAGTTTCCGATCCACTTCCAGAGATTCCTCATCCTTTCTCAAATGACAACCTATAACCATAAGGGGTACTAACTGGATTAGTGTTCTCCATACAAAACTTCTTTGACATCTCTTTGATATACTTAGTCCGCGAAATGAAAATGCCATCATCTAACTGATTTACTTGAAAACCAAGAAAAATGACAACTCACCAATCATTGACATTTCAAATTCTTTTTGCATCTCTTATGCAGTTTCCTTACATTATCATCTCCACCAAAAATGATATCATCAACACACACAACAACAATCAAGAGTTTGTCTTCATCAATTTTGAAATATAGATTACTATTTGTTGTATCTTTCTTGAAGTTTGTTGTATTAAATACTTGTCTATTCTTACATACCCAACTCTAGGAGCTTTCCTGATTCCATAAAGAGCGTTCTTGGATCTACAAACTATGTCTGGATCCCCTGACAACTGAAAACCATCCAGTTGCTCAATTTAGACTTCTTCCTCAAGTTCCCCATTATGAAATGCTTACTTTCCATTTGATACAACTTAAAGTTCTTGTAAGAAGGAAATGAAAGAACCATCCTTATAACTTTCATCCTAGCCACTGTAGCAAAAGTCTCCTCAAAATCTATACCTTCAAATTATGAAAAGCCTTTACAAACCAATCTGTCATTATTCCTTGTGACTTCTCCATATTCATTTAGCTTATTTTGAAACACCCATTTTGTTTCTACCATATTCTTGTACACTAGTCTAGGCACTAATTCCCATGTTGATTCTTTCCAATCTGATTCAGTTCTTCTTCCATAGCCTTCATCCATCCATCATCTTTGCTAGCTTCTGCAAAGGTTTTTGGTTTCACCTTAAATAAGAAACAAAAAATTGCTTGTTCACTTCCCTTGGCAAGTCTTCTCTTGGTATAAAATCCTTTATATTTATCTCCAATGATCTTATCCTCTGAATGATTCTTTCAAACATACTTTAAAGGTGTCTTAGGGACTTTTTCTAATTCATTTTATTTCTCTTCTACATGCGATTCTTCTTTGTCTTTAACATATTCTTTTCGTTTTGCAATATAGGGGCATCTTCTATCTAAAAAATATCATGTTTCAGAGAAACTTAATTCTATGCCTCATTTACCATGACATTTGTTCTTTCCACAATCCTTTTGAGTTTCTTATTAGTATTCCTTACTTCTTGTAGAATATCCAAGAGATATTGCTTCATCAAATCTTGAGTCAAACTTTTTGAGATCTTTTTTATCTATCTCGATTTAGCACTTGCTTCCAAAAAATTTGAAATACTTGACAATAGGAGGTCTTCCATGCCATAGCTCATAAGGGATCTTAGAATGATTAAATCTCACTTGTACCTTGTTAAGGATATAAATAATAACTTGCACAACATATCTCCAATACATATTAGGCAGGTTAGCACCTTTTAACATTGTCCTAGATATCTCTTGAATAGTCCTGTTCTTTCTTTCAAAAACTCCCCTTTGCCGTGGATTCCTAGGTGCAAACAAAATGTCTTTTAATACCATGTTCTTCACAATCTTTTTCAAATTCATTTGATGTAAATTCTCCACCTGTATTAGACCTTAAGCATTTGATCTTAGTTTCTACTTCATTCTCAACCATAGATTTGAACACCTTAAATCTATCTAGGCCTTTGATTTTTCTTTCAAGAAATTAACGATGTCATTCTAGAATAATCATCAACAAGAAACATGAAATTCCTTTCACCATTCATTCCTCTTGTCCTTGTAGGTGTACATAGGTCTGTATGAATCAAATCCAAAGGTTTTGTACTAGAAAATTTCTTGTTCTTATATTTGGTTCTTGTCTACTTCCCCATTTGAAATTCCTTGGAAATTATATCAGAAAGCTTGATAATATTTCGTAAATCTCTCACGACTTTAGTAGAAATGATCTTCACTATGTTGTCACGACTTTCCTTGGAATATAAGCTTCTTTTAGGCTTATTTATGTCATCTTCTCTTTTATAACTATTCTTTCTTTTGTTATCATCATCTGACCTTATATAATTATATTCTTTGTAGGTACTTCTAGTAGCATAACAACCAATTCTTCCACAGTTGAAACATTTAAAAGGTAACTTACCTTTGTGTTTTCCTGAAACTTTCTTTAGTATTCTTACAAAGTTTGCTTCATCATCCAGATCATTACTTTTTTTAGATTCATCTTCAATCTTCTTACTAGCTTTGAATGTAGCTTCCTTTTTAACATTATCAGATTCAAATTCTCACATCTCAAAGGTAGGAACCACTCCATAGAGTTAATCCATAGTATACTTTTCCATGTCATGACATTCCTCAATAACATATAACTTAGGTCTATAGGATTTTTGAAGTGTTCTCCTCACTTTTCTCACAACTTTATTTTACTCCATAGTTCTATAGTTACCTTTGATTGCATTCACTAATTTTTTCACTCAGTACAAGTAACTATCAATGTTCTCTCTTCTGACATCCTTAGGTTTTTAAATTTATACTTCAAGTTCTGCATCTTGACTTTCTTGATTTTCAAAATTTCTTCATAGATACTGCTTAACTTCTCCCAAAGATTTTTGTAGACTTGCAGCGCATCATCTTCAATAGTTCTAAATCACTCAACCCACTTATGATTGCATTTCTTTCTTTTCCATTGTTCTCATATAGCTTGATCTCGTTCAAAGTTTATGGAGAAACAACATGGGAAATATAACCTTTCACAACAAATTCCTGTATTCCAAATTATAGAGAGTTCAAGTATGATTCCATCCACATATTCCAAAAAACATAGTTTGTTCCATCAAACTTTTGTATTTTGTAACCTCCTTACACCATCCCGAACATTTCTCAAGTAGTTAAGCTTCTCCTAGAGGAACCTTTATCTAATACCAATTCTTGAACACACAACAAGACTTAGAAGGGGGGGGAGAGTGTGAATCAATCACAAACATAAACTTAATTTTTTTCAAACATGAATCCACATTAATTCACTTTTATCAATTTAATACCAAAGAGAGATAAATAAATGAACATACACATGAACACAACATTTTTATGTGGGAAACCCAACGAGGGAAAAAAATATGGCGAGTACTAACTCATACTATATGAATAATTGATTATAATTATAGTTTTAGGCTCTAGGACAAGGAAGCTCACTACTCTTGATTTGACTTGCAGGCTAAGGATCACAACCTTAGAGAAAGATACAATGAAATTGTAAGCTAAGACATATGATACCATGGCAAGATACAAAGGAATTGTGGGCAAAAGCTCACTTTCTCAGGGAAATATATAGATTTTCACAAAGATGCCAAAATGGCACACTATCTTCTAGAAGGAACATGAATGATATGAATTGGAAAGAGTAAATCTATAAGCATGAAATTGTCCTTGAATCACTATCCCAAGTGACTAACTTCATGAAAAACAACACACATATCTGCTATCTTAAAACTCTATCAAACTAAATGATATGATCATGAAAGTGCATGAGAAACTAATCTTCACACTTCACACTTCACACTTCACACTTTCATACTTGATCCATGTTCTCAATACACACACCAAAACACTGAAATGATATCTTACATATATCCACTTCATCAACAAAAATCTCAATTAGGTTGGCCAAAACAAAATGAACATAATTCATATCAAGTCGACCACCAAATACAACTGCGGTGATTGTAGTCCATTCCAAAGGATAAAGGGGACCTGAATACATCATAACACATCTTCCTAAGCTATTCCAAACCAACTACATTAAACAAAACAACCTCGAAATTCACCATCTGCAACATAAAAGAATATGTGGTTAGGGTGACTAGAGTGGTTCCCTAATGTGACACCTAACCAATCCTTAGCTACATTTGAAGGAAGGTGACCTACTAGGCCCATGTAAGATTCAAGCACTAAGAAGGTACAGTGATCTTTTGTTTGTAAATATGGAGAATGGATTAGGGTAATATTGATGGATGATGTAGATAGAGAGGGCCAAAAAGGAGGAAAATACAAGTTTTGGGACGCACAAGATAATAGAAATAAAACATGCTAGTAGGGATGCCACAAACAAGAACCAAAGCATGTAACTAACTTGTAGAATCAATTTGAAGTTACTTCAGAGGGACTAGGTCACCTAGGACAACTTGTTCCCATGACTAGGTCGCTTGGGCTGACCTGTTCCCTACACTTTTGACTATTTTCATTCGCAAAATATCTGCGAAGCCTTGAGATTTTCACATCCAATCTTGTGTGAGTGCCAACTCTACTTGCACACAAAAAACAAGGAAAATATTGTGTAGAAAGGGGTTTTCCTTAGTCAAACCCCAATTGAGTAGTCAAACTTGAAATAGAAATGAAATACACTTGAAAGGAAAGATTGTAAATGTAAAGTAAATATTAGATCTACAATGGAAATTCTTATACCTTCATAAATGGACTTTGAGGCTCTAATGTCTATGAAGATGCTTGTAATTTCTTGTATGTGTTGTTGGATCTTGGAATGTAGGCAAGAATCAATGATTCCCTTCACAAATGCATAGATCTATAGATACTCCTCAAGTCTTCAATGCTGTTATGCTTGATTGACTCTTGCCTTGAAGAATGGATGAATGTGGATTGATAAATGATCTTCTTGTTTGATTGAGGTCTCCTTCAGTTGTCCTTCATGAGGGAGAGAAGCTTGCTACAATGGAGAAGATTTCCTTCAAAGGATGTCTTGGATTCTTGAAATCTTGCTTGAGAATGATTGGATGTGAAATTGTAGGAGAGCTCTTTAATTTTAACTTGTCTTATTGAAATATTGATTGTGTGGATGCCCAAATGAGGAGAGGTAGGTAGGATGCTTTGGATTCTTGAAATCTTGCTTGAGAATGTTGGGATGTGAAATTGTAGGAGAGCTCTTTAATTGTAACTTGTCTTATTGAAATATTTATTGTGGATGCCAAATGAGGAGAGGTAGGTTGTTTATATACCCATCACAACATTTTTGAGCTCTAAACTTGAAGGAAGCTGTTAGGATTTTAGATTTCTCTCTTAACCAATGAGACATTCTCTCAATTTGAATTTTGGGGAAAACAAAGGGGAATAGAACAGCCTGGCAAACCTAATCCTCCCAAAATGCATTGAAATTTGGTCTAAGGATTGGGAAGACAGAGTAGATGTCAGAAGGATAAGCATTATAGAGTTGGGTCAAGCATAACGAACATGAAAACACAAGAACACTAAAATAGGGTTTAATTGAGCATCTAATCACGAGTTCTTACAATTTAGGATGGTACAACATCAAACGTCCGTAGATAAACAATGTAGCACATATCTTGTTAGCCCAAAACCATTATATAATAAAAATAACTCAATGTAGATCTTCACAAACCACTATAAGACCCATAATAACACCTTAACTCAACTTCCAACACAAATTCAAACCAAAATAATATGATCCAAATGAGAAAACTAATTCAGTCAGCTAGAAACCAACATAAACAAGAATACCGAGAAACAAAACATCACAACTTTTCTTGTAGAGAAAATCAATACCTAAAATATGAATTGAGACATTGCAGAAATAATATGTACATGTCCCCCAATCTAGAAAACCATAAATGCCATTGCAGAGCATTCTTTGGACCAATCCTAACAGACAACCTCATTGTCATAAAATTGTTACTACCAAGCGCATCAATTACAATGTAGAAGACCTGAAAATATAATAGAAATAGACATTATATCCATAATTGTGAGCACATATCACCAAATGTGGGGAAATGCAAAACATTCTCCCATACAAACTTCAAATACTCTCTTATGATACTGTAACATTCTAGAAACTACACATACTCAAGAGCAACACCAGAGACCATATGAAAATATGAACACATATTTATAAACCTTCATTGACATTAGGTTGAAATCAATGACAGTGCAAAATCATATTGCTAACAATCTCCCCCATTGTCATTTATGGAAACACCAACAAAAAATGCTATTAGTGGAAAATACAACAATCTCCTCCTCAGGGTATAGCTCCCATACTCTCCAAATCTCTCCCCCCTACAGGCACATCTCATCCTATTGACATTAATGACAACAAACTGCCAACATTATTAGTCTTGAAAATTCACCCTTATTGGTTTACCAACCCTTGAAGGAAATATCATTAGCCTGTTTAGATGACAAGATAGGATAAAAATTAAATGCAAGACAATATCCAAATACATAAAAAACATGTTGAAACCCTAGAATAGAAGATGCTTTCATGCCAAGTTTGTAACTCTTTTTTCCATTTGTCCATCACCTTCTTGCATTCTCTTCTCAAAATTCCACTTTTCCAAATTTCTCTTCTACTACCATCCACCTTCAATAGGTCAAAGATGCTTTTTACCAAAACCCATGGTGACTTTTGGCATGACTATAATTTAAAATTTAATATTTTTTTATTAAATTTAATTTGAATAGAAAAAATTATCGGGTTATCTCTGAGTCCTAATTTAATTTTTTTAAACCACAATCAATTCATTCCACTATTGAAGAGGAGACATTACCTTGTTGCAAACTTTGGAAAGAGAAGCCATTGAATGAATGACGTCATGAGTATCCATATCATTGAGAAGGTATGCATTCAATTTAAAAAGGATATGACCCTTGGGCCTTTGAATATTTGTAGGGCCCACAAATATAATAGAGGCGCCAATAGGAGAATGATTCAAAATTGAACCAAGAAAAATAGTTACATCATTTTCACCTTCAATATGCTGAAAAGAGAGCACATTTTTTTCCACATACAAATTTTCAAGTCTACAATATATCTGATGTGTCAAAGCTTGATTATTACACCATGTAAACCATATAGAGGAAGATGTCCTCTTTGAATTTTCCAAAGAGTTTGTAATATTAAGGGTCCTTTTCATTTTAGCACAATAGCATTGTTCATCTTCTTTCTAGCATGGAGACTTTCCACTTGACTTTCTAACCCCCTCATATTCCAACTGAATGGTTTAGAACTCATTCAGGGTTGGAGGTGGGGGAGAGCCTATTTTGACTATTATACAATCTATCAAAAGATTTAGGGAGCTCTTTTCCTTTTTTACCACCTTTCTTTTTAATAACAAAGTGAGATACATACAACTTGTCCATAATCTTTCTTTTCACTTTATCACCTTTCTTTGAGGTTTCCTCATTTAACTCATTAGGAATTGCTTCCAACATTTTAACCTATTTTGGGACAATAGCTAATTCTTTCCCAACATCTTTATTGTTAGTCTATATGTAGAAATCCATCTCTCAGTGCTCAAGATCAATCACCATGGGGAATTTCTTAATTTCACTTCTCAACATCTCTACCTTAGCCTGTAGAGATACATGTGCCAATTACTGAGCATTTTTTTTGATAGCTCCCACAAGAGGATCATGAATGGACTGAGGGATATAATCTATCGAGGGACCGACAAACAAGTTAGTAGGGATAACCTCTAAATAATCTTCAAATAGAGGATTGAACAATGATAGTTTAATGTCCGAATTAGTATTTACATCCATATTTTTACCACCCATTTTAGGATCAGGTCACGAATGAACCCCAAGAAAATTCTAAATTCCATTATTGTTTTGACCATCCTTCTTCATCACACTATCTTTTAACAAATATTTATCAATATTAACATGAGAGGGTTTCTGTGGCCCCCCAAAAATGTTAAAGCCCCATTTTGGTTATGTCTCAAGGAAGGAAAATCCTTCCTTACTATCCATTTCTTTTGTAGTAGAAGCACACATTCAAATTTCCCAAAATTTCAATTTCCCAATTTAAAACTTCTTGATCAAAATTAAGTACAATTTTCTTAGGGATTTTAATGTTCGTGGTTAGGGCAATCAAAACCCTAGCATTTAAATGCAGGAGAGTCATCCTAGGATCCTCAATCTGCAACACATTACCTAAAGGTTTAAGTATCTTTAAGAAAAAAGGAGAATATTCTATCTAAACATCCCTAATTTCAACCCAATTGGATGCAAACCTTGCAATTACACTGTTCATGTTACCCTTGGTCGTCCATGGACAAGAAATAAACATGGATTTGCTCACATTTTAGAAATTTATTTTTAACACCCTCTCCTACATAGAGTGCGCTTTGAACACAACAACAAAAAAACATTTTTACACCATCCTACAAAATTCATAAATATTCCAAGATTTTTTCCCCACACATTGCATATCCAATCATCAAAAAAATTTCAAGACAAAAGAGTATTTGAATCAAGATAGACAAAGCATGCAATATTTTTAAGTCTATTATGTTCATTTTTAATAGCTTTAACCACATCTTCATTCAAAGATAACTCAAGGATTCTCTCAATAAGAGGAGACATCTTACCCTTGTCTCCAACTCTAGTGTCTCTAGCCTAGATGTTGCCTCCCCTTCCACATCAATCAATCCCAACATCCAAAATTCCTCTGGTTCCCACTTTGTGGTTCAATGCCACTTTGAACTTGCCATTAAATTTGTAGATTGTGGGCATACACTTAGCTCTACCTCTACCAACAATCCCTGTTTATATTCAAACTACCTTTGCCAAAAGAATTTTCAACATCCCAAACATTCTCTTAAGGATTTATTATTTTATGATTACCCCCACCTCCACTTGGGTCCTCATTTAAGTCTCCCATGAGCCCTTTTCTCAGGAGAAAAAATGTTCTTTCCTTCAATAAATGGAGGTTTTAATCTCAGCTGCTTGACATTAAGAGGCAAGTACAAAGGCAAAAAATATGAATAAAAAGCACAAAATCTAAGTTGGCGGCCTTAGAGTATGCTCAGAGAAAAATATTTGGTTAGACAAAATGGAAGGTGATTTTGTCAATGTCATCCATGTTGTTATAACAAACTCTACCCCTAGTTGGAAATCTGAGATGTGGCTAGGCGGGATTCACGAGTTTCTTAACAACATGGACTTCTCCATAAAGCATGTGTATCAGGAGATAAATAACTTTATTTTTTGATTTCAATAAATGATTGGTTTTAAAATGATCTTTTTTTTTCTCTATTAAATATAAAGGGAGCTCAATACATATTATTTATATGAACTTTAAACCACTGTCAAAATATTACCCACCCATTGTCCATAACAAAGCATAAAATGTTACAACATATACATCAAAAGGTACAACATATACATGTATATCACATTTATAAAAAAATATCTAATATAACAATTCATGATACAAAAATGGTAATATTATCACTATAACACAGTTAATATCAACAGACTCAAAAAGATCATCATCATCAAGGAGGGTTGCCTTTGATTTCCTTAAACCATGCAGCCCATGGTAGTGGTCTATCCGACCATTTAAGCACTATTATCTCTATTGATATTGGGTTTGGATCTGGTTCACCACCTGGTACTACCACTGCAAGGGGGATTGCTACCTCAAGTTTAGCGTTAACTAGAACTACTGCTACTGGAACTACCTGCTCAAAGCCTTGTACACTTGGCCCCCTTCTTCTTTGTTCTTCCATATCTGGCATAAAATTGGCTAAACCAATCTCAAAAGGGGTTTTTTCTTCTGTCCTCCTTGACCAGGTGTGCCCATGAGAAATCTCCTTGGTAAATACTCTCACGATGCCATCTTGCAGTACTTTTTCAAATTTGTCTTTGGAGAGCCTCATAGTAACATAAATCTACCAATCAATATCATGAACTACGAGTCTCCTAAGAGACTCTGTAAGTACTCTCGCACGACCATTAAACAAATCATTATTCCTATATTTTCAAAGTAACCAAAGAACTTCACTAGAGAGGATTGACAAAAAGAGATTAGATTCTATCTTCAAGCTAAAGATATGTTCCATAATAACCTCCCAAGGACTAATATTAGAACCAATAGAAATCCCAAAATTTTTACAAATTTCCTTCGCAAAAAAACAATCAAATAAGTTGTGTTTAGCATTTTTCAAGAGCCTGCAAACATAACACATATTGAGATCCCAATTAGACCTATAAAGATGTAATTTGAGAAAGAGTAGACTCCAAATGAAACACCTCTTTTTAGGCTCAATAGGTGTGCTCCAAATGCTGTTGAGCATGGTATTCCATGAGGGGTCAAGATCAACACTCCAACATGAGGACAGATGGGAAAGTTATTAGATTGTGATGCTGATGCTATCATTGTTGTTGTAGTTGATGTCAACATATTCTATGCTTTAATGTGGATTGGATGCTTTGGTGATCTGGTAGATTGTGCTCTGGATGATGTGCCATAAATATTTATCTTTAGCCATGTTGGTGTTGGTCCCATTTATGTTGCAACATATTGTAGTTCACTTGTTTGGGCCCAGTCCTATTTGGAAAGAGGTCATTGTGTTGTGGTTCAAGTATTTGCATTGTAATGTATAGATCCTATCTGTTGGTTTTGAAGATCTTGATGATGGTGTAGCATACTGTTGTGAGTGAGGCATGTTGTATTGAGTGAGGTGGTCCACATTTCATTCCTTACCACCGCGGGAATGCTTTGGTGTGACCTATTTCAAATTGTATTAGGCTGACCTTGTTTGATGCAGTAAAGGACATAGAATCCCCAAAGGAGATGTCAAATTCTTGTAGGAGTTATCAACACAATGGAAAATAGAAAGACATAATAAAAAACAACATGATTTGCATCCAACAACAAGTTTTATTAATCAAAATTTCTTTATACATGTCAGGTTGTAAGGCCTTCCCAGTTTAGGCCAAGTACTAAGAAAACCTAACAACAAAACCCAACTCATACCTATTCCAGATCTTCCTAAGTCTCAAAGCTATCCTCTAGCAACTTCTTTGTTATTCATCCCGTCTTTAGACTTTTTCCTCCTTTTTGAAATGAGCCCAAGCCCTAAATTTTTACAAAAGCACCAATAGGTCGGCCTCAACCAACTTTACATATCCCAAGAATTTTTTTAGATCCAGTCGACCTTAACCCAAATTAAATACAAATTTTTTCATGAGGACCTATCTAACAAATCAAGTTGGCCACACATGGATCCACATAGGAAATCACACCAATCATCACCAACGATCTGGACAAAACAACCACAACCTTGATCAATTAACTGATTAACTCCAATGAACCAGTGTCATGAATAAAAACAAACACTAATAGAGAAATAACAAGATCTCTCAAAAAATGCCACCTCGAGAAGCGTAATCATAGAATTTGACTCTACAAACAACAATGAACAAACATTTTTCACTGTTCCTTCCCAACATCTCTATAGATCGACTGCTCACTAAATCTCAGCAAACTATCTAGAGCCAGGAACTCCTTCATACATCTAGTCACATAATCCAACATAACTCGAGCACGGTAACTCCAAATGAGTTGTGATCATAGGAAAAGATTCCTAATGACCTCATGAATATCATGTCATGAACACAACTTCTGAAGATCCAAAAAACTTCATCGAGCCAACAATCACCCAACCGGTGACCAAGAACAAAACAAACACAAAAAATGGTGACAAGAGTCCACTAGAATACTGATTTTTTTTGGATGATGGAAGATTACCAAGGACCCAAGATTCTCATGCATCAGACACTTGGGGTACAAAAATATTTTCCACGAGAACAAGTCATGAAAGTCTCGAAGAACAAGGGACAGTAATCCCATACTAATTCTTCATCCACAAACCTTCCTCATTTGCAACCTGCACTTCCTTCCTCATGTCATCAACCAGGTCCAGCAAATGATTCAGATCAAAGTCACCATCAGGTCCAAATTCCAGTTCATCCTTTAGGTCTTCTCTCAACTCATATCTTCTGGAAAGACTCAAATGCTTCACCTTCTCCTCGTTATCCACCAAAGGAATCAATATATACCTCTTACCATCCTTGCTAATGGTAATTAAATTCTATCTACACTCATGAATGACCTCTCTATCATACTTCCAAGGTCTACCAAGTAAAACATGACATGCACTCATGGCCACTATGTCACATAATACTACATCCTTATAAGAACCAAGGCAAAAATTTACCATGCACTATTCCCTTACTTCCACCACATGATCATCATGCAACCAACCAATCCTATACGGTCTTGGATGTCTATGTTGGAAAGTGGTTCATCAGAGAGTGTTCTAGAACACTTGAGGGTTGTCATTTATGAAAACACATCTGGTATGGATGGTCGCTTAGTGTCATACATATTTTTGGAGTTAACGCTTGCAAAATGACTAAGTACAAAAAGCAAAATTACAGAGTATAACAGTACAGTTTTTGTCAGCAAAGATAATATATGATGAATGGAGATATGCGAGCTTCGGAGAAACTATTTTTGGATATGTATGACATTATGTTAAGTTCACTTGAGTTTTGGAGTTCAAAAATGTAAGATACAGATAATTGAAGTCATGCGAAGACAAAGTAACAATGATACGTGATAGATGAACAATCACGATGATTGAGGGAGTATAATGCAAATTCCAAACATGCTAAGTTGGATTCATATTGTGGATTACCTATGTTTTGATAGTGTATGATCTCTGACTTGGTAATTACTTTTTGTATAAGTATTAATTCTATTTTGTGATGTATTTGGGAGCCGAATGGGTAATATAATACGATATATATGAAGATATATTTAGAAGCGATGTGTGTGATGAGTTTGAGATTGTATGGATGTTATGCGGATGGATGAATAAATGTATTGTGATGTCATAATCAGACAAATGGTGATGCAAGCTGCAACTAGAACTACCTAAGCATAACAGATGCTTGTATTGTTCACTATTGAGAAAATCATTGTAACAGTATCATATTCTTGATTGTATGAGCAATGAGTTCAGTATCCCTTTAACATGGTTTTGTATTCCTCTAATAAGGAAATGTACTAATGTAATAATTAGCTCCTAATAGGGCTAGGTCTCCTAACATGGACAATATACTTTTAGTGCATATTTGTGGGTACCATCCCCACCGGGGTTTTCCCTTGGCCAGGGTTTCCTCGACAAAAAATTTATGGTGTTATGATTTGTGTGTTTTTTGTTTATGTTCTTTTCATTTCACTATTTATCTGGTTAAGTTAGAATTTAATTGGTTTAAGTTTGATGTGTTGTAATACTGATTCACCCCCTCTCATTATTACTTAATCCTAACAATTGGTATTAGAGATTTTGGCCCTTGGAGAGAAAGTATAACAACTTAAGGGAGATCAAAATGGATTCTGAAAGTTTGGAGGAAAAAATTGAAGCATCACTTGAAGACCTTGATAAAGCTAAAACGGAGAATGGTGACTTGAAATTTAAATTGAGAAGAGCAGAGGGATTCATCAAGAAACTAAAAGAACAACATGAAGTTTCCTGAAATTAGAGACAAGATCTTATGGATAAGATAAAAGAAGATTCAGACAATGACACATTAGATCAGATAAAATAGCTTGAACAAGAGAAAGATACTTTGAAGCTTAATCATGAAACTAATTCCCTTCAGATGGATAATGAAATTAAATAGGAAAAGGATGCTAGAAACAAAATTGAAGAAACCTTAAAAGATGCGAATATTCAGATGGGACAAATAAAGACTGAACTTGATTACTACAAGATAAAAGTATCTGAAATTAAATAAATATAATCACATCATAATAGGAGAACTGGTTGAGGCTAAGAAACATATTGAGAAACTTCACAAGAGCAGTGAATTGATCAATGAACAAAGAGATAGAAAAAACCTAAAGGAGACATGACTAGAGTTGGCTTCAATGAAGTTGAATGTTCAAAGTCTCAGGAAGAAAAATCAGAAGTAAAGACTGATGGAGAAAGACCTACTCTTGAATAACCTAAAGATCAGCTCAGACCCTTCAGAGGTAGATGTTTAAAATGAAACAAGTTTGGAAACATGAAGAGAGATTGCAAAAGTAAAATTCCTTACAAATCTTTTGATGGCTATTGCAACAATTGTCATTAATATGGACATAAGAAAGCACAATGCAGGAAACCCAATCAATCAAGAATCAAACAAGATTACACTAGGGAAGAAACAACATCTAAGATCACATTTTACAATTGCAATAACTTTGGGCACATCGCAAAGTATTGTAAGTTTCAGGTTAATCAGAACATACCACCTCCTACATGCTATAAATGTAAAAATCTAGGACATATAGCAAAATTTTTTAGATACAATGGAACTGATAACAAAAGAGGACCACCACCTATGGTTATAAAGAAGAATATTGGTGATATTGGTAATTGTCTTGCAGAATACATGGATGAATTCAAGAGTCATTTTAGAAAACTAGAAGATGAAAATAGTGGTAAGGTATGGAAGGTAAAATAAAAATGTGAGGTATTGGTTCAGGGAGAGTCAATAGATGCTACTGAGTCTTGACCCGATACAAAAATTGCTACACCAACCTATATGGCCAAGCATGGCCTTAGGGGGAGCATTGGAAGAAAACATCAGAAATCTATCCAACCTCTGATTATGAGGAGTAAGATCTTGCAAGATTAGTGAGAGTATGTGGAGATGTTGTGGAACATATATCTGTGATTGCATGGTTTTGTAAATCTATATCCTGTGATCGCCAGATTGTTAATTGACTGGATTATGTACAAAGATGAGTTTATTGGGAAATGTGTCATATATTTACACAAAAAGTATAAGGTCAATCAAAATAAGTTGTTTATACATCATTATAAGAAAATAGCCTTAGGAGAACAAAGATTAGAGCAAAAGAAGCAAGTGCATTGAGCGTTTGATTGAAGCAAAAATTCACAAATCAACAAATAACAGGTATTTAGATCTTTTTTGAAGCTTTGGTTATGGATACTCTGTTGATTTTTGATGTTGCTTAAAGGCCTAGGTATAATTTTAAGAAGGACCCATACAAATCAACCGGGGATGATCTCGAAGGTGCATTTTCACAAACACCCTACGACATTCTACATGTTGAAGACATTAGGGCTTACATTCACTATAAGTATGATTCTCTGGGAGACTATGAGATCTATAAAGAGATGAAAGACATGATTGTAGCAGATGGTAAAATGAAAGAAGAGTTCACACATCTTGAGAACCTTAGTATTATGAAGATGACTAAACTTTAAGAATTCAATGAAGAGGAATGGATTAAGATCATTCCGAGCAGAGTTCATGATCAGTTCATTTGGCTTGGAGATCAGCCTATAAAGATTTGCCGTGACTTAATTCATGGTATAACAAGATTGGATAACTCTGGTGTTGTCCCTGTTGCAAAGAAAAATACTAAGAAATAGGTGGAAACTATAACACATTCGTGATGGGATAAGAGAGCGATGATAGTTAATGATATATTTCAGCAAGATGTTAGATTTATTTTAATGATTCTAGGATATAAACTTCATTACAGCAACCTACCTAACTTAGTATTAATAGGAGTGATTTTGATGGCATATAAAATGGTTAAGGAAAATGTTAAGTATAACCTTTGCAAAGTACTCAAGCACAATAGTTCTTAGAAAATGTGAGGCAGATCAAGAAGGACAAGTCAAAATCATTTAGGTTTGGATCTCTACTAATACACATATATATTCATATTGTGCATAAATTCCCTGGTATGCACCCTAGAGCTTGGGAGGATAGTGCACTCACTAGAATTCAGATCACACAGAGCTATAGAAGACAAAATAACACATGGGTTGATGGTGAGTTATTTGGGATGATCAAAATCTTGTAGAGATATATGAAGGAAAGAATGAGGATCCCTGAGGCATTGGTAGAAAAATATAAAGATTCAATCTATTTCATGGTTGAAACTGATTGTGTTTGCTTTGAGACAGTACAACCTAGAAAGAAGTGGTGTTATCCTCTGGGATATGAAGGCAGTTATGAGGTCTTGACCATGCAAGTTGAGCACATACTATTGTTGGAAATTGATAGCATCGTTCATATAATTATCTAAATACACATATGCACATATTAATGTGGATGTAATTAATATTATATACACATTAATATATTCATATATATCTAAATTGATACATATTAATGTATATGTAATTGTTATCACATATACATTAATATATACATAAATATATTTATTATATTTTAAATGGTCCATAAATATATATTAATTTATATGTAATTACCATCACATATACATTAATATTTACTTATATACATATTATCGAATATAATAAAGATTTATCAAATACTGATAGACTTTCTTAATATTAACCACCCTTAACCGATAGTCATCAGTTGTATTAAGTCGATGATAATCGAATACCAAAATAGAAAAGGAAATTGACATTACTAAAAGGATTATAGATGGTAATCGACATTAATATGTTAACCGATCGATATAGTAAAAGGAATAATTATGTTGAATAGTCATGACTTGATGAGTCGTGACTCATTAATGAGTCACGATTCATCAAGCCATGACTACTCAACATAATATAAAATCAACATTGTTTGATTTCTTGAAGACACCGAAAGATATAGAAATCAATAAATATAAGAAGTGTCTCATAATTAAGAGAATATTCTGAAAAATAGTTATTAATATAATATTCAATACTATCATTTAATAGAAGTTTATCATTCTTTTACATGGTATCCGAGATCTGGTTCTGAAGGATTTGAGCGGCTGATAAACTTGAGAAATTAAATTTTAAATTGAATACAATACATTTAAAATGGCAAGAATTATCAGTTTTGAGGATAGGCTTGAGGGAGCAGAGAACTTTCAATCATGAAAATTCAGAATCTTAATGATATTAAGAAAATAAAGTCAAATATTTTATTAAAGAAAACAAATTAAAACCAGAAGCAGAACCTGACATATCAACTTGGAATGAAGGAAATGATAAAGCAATGAATATCATCATTGATGGAGTTAGAGATCACATTGTTCCAATTTTAATGAAATACAAAAGAGCATATGAGATGTTCAAAGCACTAGAGAAAACTTATGAAATAAGTAATGCAAGCAAGAAATTAGCCTTGAAGAGGGAGATAAATCACATAAGCATGAAAAAAGGTGAGACAATCAATTCATACTTCATGAGAGTCTCAAATCTAAGGGATAAATTATCAACAGTTGGTATGAAATTGATGGTAAGGGGGTAAAAGCACAATAATCTGTCACCTTTTAGGACAACTTATCAGCACAGCTAAATTTTAGTATTTCTAACTAAAAATTAATTTTGGCCAAACATATGGTCTAGCTAGATTCATTATAGTTAAGTT
>MU227218.1:1809790-1844645 GCA_018584345.1 Thuja plicata
CACTTAACAGTGTGTTTGTAACCTTTAACAAGGTTGGCTCCTAATAGGGCTCACTTCAGAAGAGTGAAAATTTGGGGTACCGGTCCCAGTGGTTTTTTCCCTTAACAGGGTTTCCACGTTAAAATCCATGTGTTATGTATGTATGGTTTATTACTTTATTGTTTTACATTTCACATATGCATTTCTAGATTGATTGGTATACTCTGCATCTTTACTGAGTATCGGTAAATAAGTTTTACTGCTTATCGGTAATCAAGGAGAATAAGGACAGACAAGGTAAACCGACAGACAATTATTTATTTCAAGTATTTCAAAAGCATACATCTTGTGGGGACTTAATAATATGAGGTGTATTGATTGGTGGATTAAAGTTTAAAAGGATAAATTTTTGAGGCCATTGATTCACTCCCCCCTCTCAGTTATTACTAACAGTAGTTCACCACAATTTTGGATTAGAGAAGAAGAAGACTTGATGAATGTATTTAGATCTCCTTCCTTGATGTCAAACACCTTTTCTTTGCCTCCAATGGGGAAATAATAAATATTTATTGAAGGAAATGCATTGAATTCATGATAGAAATGAAGAATTGAATTCTTAAAGACTCTTGATGGATTCCTTGAACTTGAATGCTTGATGGTATTTAATGCTTGATAATAGATTGTGGATGTCTTCAATGGATGCTTTCTTGCACTTGGATCCCTTTAATTCACAATGAATGTATGATAGATCACATGTGTGTGTGTTGTGAAAACAAGAGGAAGAGGTCTCTTTTTATACACATTTCAGGGCTTAGATTTTGCAAGCCAGCCTTAATTAGAGATCTAGGAAGAAAACCCCTACATTGGGCCCAAAGCCAACCTAAGCACAAAGCGCTAGGACAAGGCCGACCTGGACAACCTAGTCTAGGAAAAGTCTGACCTAGATGGCCTAGTCCAGAACAAGGCCGAACTAGCCTAACTTGTCCAAGAAAATCAAAATTTGCTTGGGTCTTAGGGGAGTGTGTAGAAAAGGGGTGGTGAAAGCCACAATCCACCAGGAAATCATGACACATCTCAAAATCCAAAAATGAATACCTAGTGCCTAGGTGGGAAATGAATTATGTGATTGGATGAAAACTGGGAAATCATGAATATAATTTAGAGCCAACCTCGAGCTTAAAGAAGGAGGAGGACCTATATTTGAATCGAATATGAATTTAAGTGCAATATGAGGTCCTACCATAGGAAACACACTAAAGCATGCTCAAAATGGTCCCAAAATGAGCATAAATTAAGTTCTTACATTTTAGGATGGTACAATAAGTATAATAATGCATGAATCTTCAGTCTTAGATTTGCCCAAAATATCATCAACATAGTCTTCCATGATATTATATAAAAAGACCATGAAAGATGACGATCATAGTTCATTGATATGTGGCTCCAACATTCATATGTCCAAAGGGCATTACTTGGTAACAAAAAGTACCCTAAGGTGTGGTCAAAGCGGTCTTGTGTTGATCTTCTGTTACAATTTTAATCTGATTATAACCAAAAACTCCATCCATAAGAGATATCATCTCATGTCCTAGAGTCAAATCCATTATGATGTCAATGTTGGGAAGTGTAAAATCATCCTTTAGACATGCCTTGTTCAAGTCTCTGAAATTTATATAGATGTGAATGCCCCTAACAACTTTACATGCTAGCACAATGTTGGAGACCCACATAGGATAATCTATAGGTCTTATGAACTCAACATCAAGCATCTTTTGTAACTCCACTTTTACTAATAAGGCTATCTACGAATGCATCTTGTGTAACTTCTGTTTGACATTTTTCACTTTAGGGTCTACTACAAGGTGATGTACGACTAGATCAGGGTCTAGTCTAGGCATATCTTTGTAAGTCCAGGAAAAGTTCTTCTGCGCTTTCTGAAGAAATTCGGCCATGTCTGTTTTCTCTTTCTCATTCAGGGATACTGCTATGAATGTGATTTTGTGTTCTTCAGAGGTGCCAAGATTCACTTCAACTTTATTCTCTTCAAGGATGGATGATATATCTTGTGGTAAAGAAATGAAAGGAAAGTCAACTTATCCATGTTTTGGTGTCTTAGGAAGGTTTTTACCAAAAGATGCATCATTTGATTTTACTTTTTCTTCATCTGAAGGTGCCTTAGAAAGGTTCTCATCGGGGGATGTTTTGTTCTCTTTTTGATTTCTATCTTGCCTTTCACTTTTGCGACTAAGAGAATTGACTTATCTTCCAAAATAATCTTGATCATGATACTTGATTTTGTTCTCATAGTCTTGGAGATCTCTTAGGAAAAAGAGAGCTAACATTACTTCATCTAAATCACATATGTCCAAATCTTGTGGTGAGTCTTATTGGTATCAATCAATAAGTTCAGGGTGTTTGAGTGGGAGTCTAGGGGATGAAGGATCAACGAAAATGATAGTAAGGAAATGATTGGTATAATGAGATCATTTTCTATGTATGCAAGGGGAATTCATAGAATTCCTCCTCAAGGTATGAATCTGAAGAAGCTTCACAATCATTAGTAGAGGGAACCTTAGTCTCTTTGGAGCCCAATCCTTAGTTGCGAGGGTAACAAGTAGCTTTGATGGGTTATCTCATACCTTGTTCTTGTGAACCTAACCCTTTTCCATGATACCCCATTCTTTCAATTATAGGAGTCACTTTTGGATATTTTTATTTTGGTATAGAAACATGCTTGTCTTGTCCATCTTTGTAGAGCCATGTCAGGATATCTTCTTCCATAATTTCTTGATCAAGAGGTCCCCAATGTTCAAAGGTAGTCTTTTTACATTCCATGGTGGATTTATATATCTTAGGAAAAAGCTGTGAAGGTCAACCATAGGATTTTTGGGATAGGGGAAGTTGGCCAACATAGAAGGAATATTCAATTATATATTCCCCATTACCTTGGTAAATGATCTTGATCTTCTTATGATATTCAACTCTATTTTCCTCAGTGAGCTTTGTCTCAGAATCAGTGGTATTAAAGGCAGAGGCCTCATTAGTGGATTTCTTGGTGATTTCTTCAAGAGGTGTTTTGACAAAAGATGGCTTGACTAACTCATTTAATGGGAAGAAGTTTGTTTGTTTCCCTTCCAATCTTTTGCAATATTGAAAAGGTTTCAGATCTCCAAGGATAGTAACTTCTATGCCTTGATGTGGAAACTTAATAAAAGTTCAATCACTTGACATGTGGTTTCAATCAATGCAAGATCTACTTGAAGAGGTAGTGTGATCAAACCTTTGGATTCTCTTTCTCTGTAATCATAGGCCTTTTTTTGTGATTCTCTTTGTAACTTCAAGAAGGTCATCAGAAATTCCCAACTATCTTATTAGATTTAAGGTACAAATTTTCAAACCATGTCCACCATCAATAAGGACCCTTTTTTATTTTATGGTGATGGATAAGAGATTCAATGTGTAAGGGTTTATTGTGATATGGGTTAGAAGCACGAAAGTCCTTTATGTGAATACCATGTGCTATTGGGTGACAAGATTCCTAATCATGGATTGGAATTGGATGAATTTATATTATCAGGAACATGTGATTCAAGAAGGGATTGCTCAAGGATCTCTTTATGATGTTTTGATGTTGGATTTGATTCAACCAATTGGATTTGATGTTTAATTTTGATCAAGGTTGGACTTGGTAATGATCAAGATTTGAATTGGTTTGATTCAATATGATTTTAGGATTGATTGATTTGATAAAGGTTTAGGACAACCTTGGTGAGAAAAGATCATGTGAAGGTTCAAAAGGATTTGATTTGGATGGTATCTTCTCTTACTTGAGATAGGATAAGTTCTCAAGTAAAATAGGATAAAGATAATTAAAGCAACCACTTGAGACAACCAATGTTCTCAAGCAACAAATTTAACTAGGGATTAATTTAAAGATGAGGATCTTGATGACACTTTGGATAATATTCATCCTAAGGATTTGGATTAATTATTGATAAAAGGTTTTATTTGGTTTGATTTGTTGTGGATAGGGTTGATCAGTTGATTCTTCTAGATTAAAGGTCCAAATTAAGATATGAGACAATTGATTTGGTTCTCCTAAACGCATGGATGAAATGGTTTGATGAGAGATGGATAAGAGATGGAGAAACATGTTTTTGATTCTCTAGTATTGGTCAGAAGAAGGGCCAAAAAATTTGGTATCTATGAGGTATCAATTAATGTAGGCATAACTTTGTCTTAATTTAGGCTAATCTTAAGATTTAACTAAATAAGATTAAATTAAATCAAGGGACTAGGATTTGAGGAGATTTAAGTTATAAAATTATTCAAATGGGGATATGAAAGGGTTAAAATGTATTTAAATACATTAGGGATTATAGAGGAATAACAAATATAATTAATTAAATAAATTTAATTAACTATATAGAGGAAAGGGGGGAGTAAATATAATTAATTGATTAAAATTAACTATATAGAAGAAATGGATAAATAATCAATTTATTAAAACCAATTATATAGGCGGAGGCTAATAAATTAAATAGTATTTAATTAATAAAATGGATAAATAGGTTAATGCGAGAATGGACGTTTTTAGACGTCTACAATATGTTACCCCTTAAATGTTTTAGATGAGGAAAGAGTGGTCATTTGGCAACTACGTGTCCAGAAAAGGCTAGTAGATAGAAGTTTAAGAAATTCAATAAGAAGGCCTACTATGTTAATGAAGATGCTAGTACATCAGATGATGAATCATATCAGGAAGACTATTTTCTTGGAAGAACAAGAAAAACCTAGATTTGATATTTATAACATCTGCACGAAATTTGATTATAATACCAAGACTACATTAGTTATTAGAAGAAATAAGAGTGAATGGTTGATTGATAGTGGATGTTCAAATCATATGACTGGTGATAAAATAATGTTTGTAACACTTGAGAAATATGATGGTGGTCTTGTTAGATTTGGTGATGATAAGGCAACATATATTGTTGGAATTGGATCTATTACTTTTGATAGGAAGTATTAAAATGACAAGGTTTTCTATGTGAAGGGTTTGTATCACAATCTTTTGAGTGTTGGAGAGATGTCTGAAAATGGCTATGATGTTGTGTTTGGGAATGAAGGTTGTGAGATCTGGAAGAAGTCTAGAACAATTATTATACTTTGAAAAAGAACAAGAAGGAACATGTATCAACTTGAAGGAGCTACATAAAGTTGTTTATTATCTTGGTCTGATGACAACTGTATTTGACCCTAAAGGATGTGTCACATCAATTTCAACAACTTGGTAAGAATAAGTTAATCCTGTGCAATAAGAGATTTACCAATACTATGTAAACCAGACAATGTTATCTGTAAAGTATGTCAGGAAGAAAAGAAGAAAGAGAATCATTCAATGAAAATGATCATTGATCTACCAGTTTGCTATATATCATGCACACTAACCTATGTGGTCCTATTAGGAAAAGACGTTGACAAGGTGAGATATATTTCATGCTTTTCATTGATGACTATTCTAGATTATCTTGGGTTGCATTTCTAAGAGAGAAATTAGAAGTGTTTGATAAATTCAAGACATTTAAAAGAAGAGTTGAAAATGAAGTTGGTAGGAAGATCAAATGTTTGAGATTTGATAGAGGAGAGTGTACTTCTAATGAATTTGATAATTTTTGGGAGAAACATGACATTAGAAGATAATTTTCAGTCCCTAGAACACTGTAGCAGAATGGTGTAGTGGAAATGATGAATCAAACAATGTAGGAAGCAAAATGGACAATGATCAAAGAAGTAGATTTACCAAAAGTGTACTGGAGAGACTAAATTCATACAAAAATATACACACTTGACATATTATTTACCGAAAGAAGTATGAGAAAAATTCATACGAGATATGGCATGGAAGAGCACCTACATTGAAATACTTCAAGATTTTTGGGAGTAGATGTTACATTTGGAGAGATGAAGGAAACCTTGGAAAGTTTGACAACAGAGCTGATGAAGGCATATTTTTGGGATATTCTACAAAGAGAAAAGCATACCGGTGCTACACCAAGAGACCGAATAAGATAGTTGAAAGTAAAAATGTGAAGGTTGATGAAGATGTTCATAAAACTAGTAAGAAATACTTTGAATATGAATCTGATACAAATGAAAAGAGAAGAGAAGACAAGAAAGAAGAAGAAGAAGAAGAGGCAAGGTAGGATCTAGCGTCTACAACAAAGATCCCAAGGTATGTATAGAGAAATCATTTAGAGAATTAGATTATAGGTGATAAGAATAAAAGTATCATTACAAGAAGTAGAGAAACACAAGAACACGCTTTATTATGTTTAATTTTAGAAATTGAGTTGAACACTGTGGAAGAATCATGTAATGATTAGAACTGGGTAAGAGCAATGAAAGAAGAACTTGATCAGATAGGGAAGAATCATACTTGGGAATTTGTGCCTAGACTAGATGACAATAATGTGATTGGTACAAAGTGGGATTTTGAAACAAGCTGGATGAAAATAGAAAGCTAATGAAACACAAAAATATTAGTTTTCAAAGGTTACACTATGATTGAAGATATTGATTTTGATGAAACTTATGCCCCTGTTGCTTGGATGGAGGTGATTTAGATATTATTACTTTTGAAACATTTAAAGATTTCAAGGTTTATCATATGGATGTTAAGTCAACATTCTTGAATGGAGAACTCAACATTGAACAACCATAGGGATTCAAGTTAGGAAAGGATCTGGATTCTATTTGTAGATTGAAGAAAGAATCGTACAGATTGAAGCATGCACCTAGAGCCTAGTATGGAATATTGGATAAGTATATGATTGGAAAAATATTTTAGAAAGGATCTAGTGACAGTAATTTGTATTAAAAAATTTATTGAGATCAAATCTTAATTGTTGTGGTTTACGTTGATGACATAATTTTTGGAGGACAAGATGACTTGTGCATAAAATTTGCAGAAGAGATGTAGAAGGAATTCAAGATGTCTATGATTGGTGAGTTAGATTTTTTCCTTGGATCGCAGGTAAATTAGAAAAGTAAAGGAATGTTCATTTCTCAGTCCAAGTATATCAGTGAATTATTGAAGAAGTTTGGTTTGGAGAATTCTAAACCGGTATGCACTCCTATTATTACCAGATGTAAGTCGACTAAAGAATATGATTCACCGAAAGATGATGCAAGTAAGTACAAATAAATGATTGGAGGACTATTGTATTTGAATACTGGTAGACTAGATATTATGTATGTCGTATGCTTAGCAACCAGATTTCAACATGAACCAAAAGAATCACATGTTTTAGATTATGGTATCCAAAAGGTTCATATTTCACTCTGAAAACTTATACTGATGTTGATTGGGTCAGAAGTCTTGATATTTGATGAGGTTCTAGTTGTGGATCTTATTTCCTTGGCTCTTGGTTGGTTTCTTTGTCAAGAAAGAAGTAGGATTCTGTGACATTATCTACTTCTGAATCGTAATACATTGCAACATCGTCATTTTGTACTTAGTTATTATGGATGAAACATATTTGAAGGATATTAGTATAAAATTTGATGAACCAATCTCAATTATGTGTGATAATACCAGTGCTATATGTTATATACTAAATTTGCACCCTAGTCAAGCTCTCTTGGTCTTGATAATCTAGTATAACATGGGAATCACTTCGAGGTTGTGGGACCTATGCTAACTTGAAGTGAAACCTCCAGATTCTAGGCCAGATCCTCTTGGATAATAACCTAATATGATCTTTGACATGAAAAGTAAACTGGAAGGAAAAGGGATAGAAGGAGTAGTTGGAAAGAAAATAACTGAAAGCAAATTATCCTACTAGGTGATGCATCGAAGGTAACTTGAATCACAACACAAGGAATGGAATCAACATGAAACCTTTAATCTAGTATAATACAACTTCCTAGATAGGCTTGCATAAATATTTCATAGAGAGGTGTGAGATAAACAAAGGCTATTCAGGGAAAGAAGTAATTTCACAAACAATAGCATGTTCACTATGAGTAGACACGGACTACAACCTGCAAACAAACATCCACTTCTACAACCAGGCATAGGAATGCGACAAAATGACAGGGGACTGAATAATATCCACAAACTCATCTAAATTAGATGAAACACAATAGTACACGGGATTGTAGAAAGAAAGAGGGTTCAAGAAATCCAAGATTTCTCTAAAAACATTCAATATATTCTAATTTAGTAAGAGAAAATCCATTGAGAACTAGTGGCCTTTGACATCCATTGGGCATAGGAGTAATCACTTGTATAATAGATCGGACACCTCTGGGAAGGCATGAATATTTGAGCTAGGAGGAGAAACAACTTAAATTTGCAGAAGCACTTCTTGGAAAGAAAGAAACTAAACTAGAAAGAAAGAAAATGGGGAAAACTAATTACAGAGCAGGGAAAACCTCAAAAAAAGGATTGAGATGGAAACCATTGACTGATATCAACAAGGAATCTCCTCCAAGATTTGTTAATTGATCCTTGCACTCCGTGATTATAAATGGTCCACCCCAAAAGGAATCAAACTTTGAATGCCTGCCAGGCCTAGATTTGTATTCATCCCACTTGAGGACAATATCTCCAACATTGAAATTTCTGTCTCTATCCCTTTTATCAAAATTATTCTTAATTTGCATCTGTTGGAATTCCATGGTTTGTGTAGAATTGTTTCTATGTTCCTCTAATTCCATAATTTGAGCATACCTAATTTTCAAAGGATCTCCTTCTTCAAACAAGAAATATTGAGTAGCTAAGTCCAAAGCTGGCAATTCGGTTGAAATGGACAACTTAGCTTCTCTTACATACACTAACATGGAAGGAGAATTCCCAATGATCCTTTTTGGGGTAATTCTGTCTAACCATAAGGAAGATTTAAATTTGGTGTGCCAATCTCTTTGGTTATCTTGTAGGGTCTTCTTGATTGTCCTAATCAAGTTCTTATTAGTTGATTCTGCCAAACCATTTACTTGAGGGTAATAGTTTTAACTTGTGTTCAAGTGAAAACCATGTCTGATTGCCCACTCTAAGACTTTGAGGCCTATGAAAGCTAATGCATTGTCTAGAATAATGGAGTTTGAGACACCAAACCTATGAATTATATCACCATAAAAACTCAGGACAACATTCTCATTTGCTTCTTTTAATGCAACTGCCTCTGTCCATCTAGTAAAATAATCTCTTGCAGTAATTATCCATTTATGGCCTACACTAGATGGAGGATTAATCATACCAATGAAATCTATGCCCCATCTCATGAAAGGTTGCTCTGTTCTGATGGGATTAAGGGGCAAGACTGCAAGCCTTTCTTTTCCTGTAAACATGGCACACTTAATGCATTTTCTTACATAATCATGAATATCCTTGAAGATAGATGGCCAATAGTATCCATCCCTCATGATCTTAAAAGTAGTAGTCCTAGGAGAGAAATTACCTCCAGAAGGTCCATCATGAAATTCAAATAGGACATTTGCTATCTTTTCTGAATCAATGCATCTCAAAAGGACACCATTGTGGTCCTTTCTAAAAAGAATTTCATCTATCAGCACAAAGGGAATAGATTGTAATCTATAGTACCTTCTTTTTTCTGAATCTAGATCTATAGGGCATTCCCCTATTTTCAAGAAATGAGTCATGTTAGGCAACCAACCTGCTGCCTTGGCATGATCTTCTATCGAATGCACAACTAGAGATGCATTCTCTTGCTGTTGTTGTCTTAGGGTATCATCCTCTATCAGTTGCTCACATAAGTCTCTCCCTCTAACCAATTTAGTGATTTGGACATCAGTGTCATATTCCACGACTTTGCTAATCCAACCAACTCTTTTTTCATTTAGGTCTCTAGAAAGAAAGAACTCTTTGACACTTGGATGAGTGACCCTTAGTTACACTTTGCTATGGGTTAACAGATGTCTGAACTTCTTTAGGATTTTTACCACAACAAGAACACGTTTTTCTACAAAGGAATACTTTTGTTCATATTCTTCTAAACCTTTTCTAAAGAAAGCAATAGGTTGCTCCAATCCTTCAGAGTTTTCTTGAGTTAATATTGTAGAAATAACATCTGATCCTCCAAAAGCATAAAGGATAAAAAGCTTACTAAAATCAGGGTTCAATAGGGTAGGAGCTTCTGTCAGAGCCTCTTTGATAGCTTGGAAACTAGATTTCCCTTCTTTTCTCCAACAAAAAGATGTATTATTCTTCAACATTGTTGTCAAAGGCCTTAATAAATCTGCAATATTAGGCAAGAAACGCCTGACAAAGTTAATCCTTCATATGAAAGATTGAAGAATCTTCTTTTGATGTGGGAGTGAGAGCTCTAAGATAGCTATAATCCTCTCAGGGTCTACTATAATTCCTTTCTTGGATACTATACATCCCAATAGTTTCCCTTCATGAACTGCAAACACACATTTCTTGGGATTAAGAGATATCCCAAACTCTCTACATCTTTCAAATATCTTCCTCAGATGTTTTATATGATCTACTGCATGCTTAAAATAAATAGTTATATCATCTAAGTAGACCAGTACAAATTTGAACATGAGGCTCTTAAAGGCTATATCCATTGCCTTTTGAAAATTAGCACCTGCATTAGACAAACCAAAGGGCATTTTTTGATAAGCCATGGTTCCCCACTTGGTTGTAAATGCAGTCTTATATTGATCTCCTTCATGAACCAGGATCTGATTGTAGCCTGAATAGCCTTCTAGTAATGAAAATCTCTCAGATCCAGAGACACATTACAGAATTTGCTCCATAGATGGCAGTGGATGGCGGTCCTTTAGGGAGGCCCTGTTAAGGTCTCTAAAGTCAACACATAATCTGAGTTCCCCATTCTTCTTCCTAATAGGAAAAAGGTTGGAAACCCAACTAGTATGCTTGATGGGGTAAATAGTTCCACTTTCAATTAGTTTTAGCACTTCTTTATGCATAAGTGGTTCGAGCTTGGGGTTGACAGGCCTTTGGTTCTGTCTGACTAGTTTGGCATTAGGCTCCAATTCAATTGTATGTTGAGAAAGTGAAGGATTGAAACCCTTGAGGTCTTCATACTACTAGGAAAACACATCACTAAACTCTTTGAATAACTGAGTATAGGCATCTTTCTCTAGATCAATGTTTACCTTCCCAAAGTTTAAGGTTTTACTTGGTTCCAGTTCTAGATCAGTACAATGTTCCTGCTGAACTACCAGGCCAAATTTACTCTTTTGTGCTTGGTCATCTCTGTTGAAGACATATTCTAGGGTGACAAGCCCCTTAGGAATCTTATTGGACCTCAACTGTACTATCTGATCATCATAATTTTGCATCAACCTGTCTTGATTGTGCTTTGAAAAATATCTTCCTCAAATAAGAACTGCAGAATTTTCTCATCATTGTCAAATACTTGCCAATTAACATTATTGTCAGGGATAGAGGGCCTGCCAATCACTTTGATATGCTGTTGATCCTTAAACACTATTAGGAATGTCATACTGGGATCCTACAATAGCTAATTTGTCTGCATTCTAATTTAATTTTCTAGGTATGGAAACAATATTGAAAGCATGGAAATCTTCAATAGCATCCTAAACTCTATGCTTATATGCTCTCATTTTATCATTTTTTTTTGCACTTCTCCCTCTTTCTTGGCTGAATACCAGCTCACTGTCACCATAAAATTTCAAGGCTTTGATACCTCTCTTTCTGACCCACTCCGATCCATTTACTAGGCTCTCATATTCAAAAGTGTTACTAGTGCAAGAAAAGCTGAATCTAAAAGATGTATAATAATTTTCTCCCTTAGGAGAGACTAGCATGGCACCACCACTAGCACCATGTCTACTTCTAGCACCATCAAAGTATAGTTCCCAAACTTGGTCACTCTGATCTTCTGGCTCAATGTCTTTTTTGAATATTTGGCTCTATGAATTCATCTTCCTGTATCAAGTAATTTCCAAAACTAGCATCCCAAATAACACTGTCTTGGGCCTCTGAAGCTCTCTCTGATTCCAATTCATCTAGATAGATATTTGGGATACCTTCTATTTTGGTGTTTGTTTCTCTGATGATTGGGAAATCGTTACTATCAAGTGCAAGGTAGCTTGTATTGAGTACATTGGACACATAAGGCTCTATATGGTGTACCGCCAATTATTCAGACTTGATAGTAACCTTAGTTCCATATCTAGTATAGAAAAGCATATGAGACTATTCAGAAGAAAGATAGCCTCCTATCTTGGATATAAACTCCCTTGATAAACATATGGAAAATAAGGCAGGGAGGTCTATGATGTAAATGTCAAGCAGGATAGAAAAATTGGGGCTTGCATGGAGAATCAAGCTTGTGTCCTTGGCCAAACCTATGGTATTTACTGAAGAACCATCAAGTTGGGTCACCTTCTTTTGGAAAGGTTCATATTTAAGTCCCAATTGGTTAGCTATTTTTTTGGGCATGACAGAGCTAGTAGCCCCACTATCTACCATACAATTATGTACTAAATATTTTCCAATTATTAAAGATACATAGAAGAGAGGTGGTTTTAGGTTCCTACCTTTTGTGGCATCTACCTTGGAGATGCTGTTTGAAGTCTCCTTTTCTTGATCAGCATTGACCAAAACTGGCTTAACAACTTCTTTTTTAGGCTGCAGAGGAATTACCTCCCCAGTCATTGCTTTTTTCAATATCTCAAGTTATCCTGGAATTGCTAAGGAGTCCCACATAGACATAGTGACATTTACCTTCTTCATATTGTCTACAATGTTGAGAGGCACTACTGCATGTACTTTTTGATGTGTCTTTACTATAATAGGCTCAACCTCCTTGGGAGATTGGCCTTCTTTGAATGGAATGGTGGGAGGCTTCTTTAAGATGATAGGAGTAAACAGATGTGAAGATTCTGCAGACGTAGAAGCTTTAGTCCCATCTCCCATTTTATCCATGTCTTGAGCTCTTCTTTCAGATCTAGTGTTGGTAGCAATTGGAGACTCATTATTCAATTCATTGAAATATTGTTCCTCCCAATTGAAAAGAGTAGTCCCCTCAGCATGTATATCCTGTTAGGGAATTGACCCACTAGAAGAGGCCTCTAATTGTGCATTTGAGGCATTCTACACTATGAGTGCTTGATGCACCCTTCCATTTAAGCATGTTGTCTGCTTATGGGACTGATTACAAGGGTAACAACATTCCATCTCTATAGAAAGATTGTTTTGACTTGGGACCACATCCTCGACTGGATTTTTAGAGTTAAGAGGGGAAGGGTTATAAGTCTGAAACTGCCTTTGATTAAATTTTTTTCCTTTGTCCCTGATAACCTCCTTGATATTGGGGTCTATTTTTATGATAAAATTGTCCCTGATTCTGATATTGTTGATTAGGATTTTGGTTCTATGGCTGAAAGGATGGTTTAATCCCCTAGTCCTGCCTCTCCAAGTAAGTAAAATTTTTGGTTAGAGTCTACAACAAGTTAGTCATTTCTTGCTGATGACTTTGCATCTCTTGTTGACTGCTTCTTAATTCAAGTAACTCTTGAGAAGGGACTGCTTTTGATCTCTCATAGCTAGTGGTAGCCTTAGGTGCTATCACAGTGGGTATAGGGGTAAAAGGAGGTATTTATAGAGGTGTGGTGGGCTAGAGGTTAGGAAAAATGGGCATGGGTGGCCTTCTGGATATCATGCCTGCCTGGATTAAACAATTTTCAGCCTTGAAAACTATGTCAAAAGGATTGGATCATGACAGAGATTTGACCATTCAAAATTTGCAAGAAGCATAGGAAAGCATGGTCAGCTGATGGCCTTACTAAGATTGGGATTCTATTCCATGTCTTGAGGAATATATTATTAAAGTCTATCATTTGTTCTTGAGGATCTCTCTTTATGGTTGTTATTTTCTCAACCAAAGATAAATTATCTGATTTATCCTCAAAGTATTTACTTAATGAATCCCCTAATCCATCCCATGAATTAATAGAACCAAAAGATAGAGTTCTAAACCATTCTAAGACCTTACCTTTGAAAGAGGCTTCTAATAGCTTTGTGGCCACATCTTCTTCTATGATATTATGTATACTACAGATAGTAGTCACATCTCTTATTTGTTCAAAAGCTATTGTTTGTCCTTCACTTGTGAAAGCAGGTAGAATTTTGAGCACTACCAAGGGCACATCATGATGTTGAGAAAAGTTCAACAAACTTCCTTGATTGGAGGGTGCAAAAGAAAACTACCTAGCCATTGCAGGAACTATAACTTGCTAAGCAACAACTGTGTGAATTGTATCTGTGTTGAAGGGTGGAGTTGAATCTTCTTGTAGCTCTCTAGTTAAGATCTTCCTCTTCTTCTATGGTGAAAAGGCGAAGGTCTCTCCTCTGAGGTAGGTCGTGTAGAATGTACCCTCCTTGTAGGGGGTGTTCTTTGAGATGATTTGCGTTAACTTCTTTTCAGAGGCAACTGCGAAAACCTAGAAGGCTTTGAGCTTCTTGTCTCAAATTTTCTCATAAACTTTGAACAGGATTGGATCTTCTGTTCTCTACATCAGTGGAGTCGCCAAATATTCTTGAAAAAGAAACCTATTTAGGTCAATACCATGCAATCAACATATCAAAGATAACATGGCTTTGTAAATACACTTCTTTTACTAGTAGTCCCACTGGGCATGCCAGAATTGTTATACACTAAATTTGCACCCTAGTCAAGCTCTCTTGGTCTTGATAATCTAGTATAACATGGGAATCACTTTGAGGTTGTGGGACCTATGCTAACTTGAAGTGAAGCCTCTAGATTCTAGGCCGGTTCCTCTTGGATAATCATCTAATATGCTCTTTGACATGAAAAGTAAATTGGAAGGAAAATGGATAGAAGGATTAATTGGAAATGAAATAACTAAAAGAAAATTATCCTACTAGGTGATTCACCGAAGGTAACTTGAATCACAACACAGTGAATAGAATCAACATGAAACCTTGAATCTAGTAGAACACAAATTCCTAGATAGGCTTGCATAAATATTTCATAAAGAGGTCTAAGATAAATAGAGGCTATTCAGGGAAAGAAGAAATTTCACAAACAATAGCATGTTCAGTATGAGTAGAAATGGACTACGAATTGCAAACAAACATCCACTTCTACAACCAGGCATAGGAATGAGACAAAATGATAGGGGACTGAAGAGTATCCACAAACTCATCTAAATAAGATCAAACACAATAGTACATAGGATTGCAGAAAGAAAGAGGGTTCAGGAACTCCAAGATTTCTCTGAAAACATGCAATATATTCCAATTTAGTAAGAGAAAATCCAGACAAGAAGGCCTAGGGACAGAGAAAATGTCACAAAAAGCCTTTGCAATATCTAAAAAATCAATGAGATTACAAACATATGAAAAGTTGGGGGCAGAGAAAATGCCACAAAAAATCTTGCATAAGCTAAAAAACCTAAGCTAAAAATCTTTAAAACTAACTTATATACATGTTCCTCCTAGCACACAGGCTCAAGGAAAACAATTCGATTCTTAAAATTAGGGGTTTCAATAGATCTTGAATAAACAATTCAAACCCTAATACTGTTAATTCTTCTCATTAATGCCAGAAAAAAATATCTTGTTCGATCTGATATAGCTTTGAATATCTTTCGTATCGTCATTAATACAGCCTGAGAAGTCGGATCGACCCATCTCTCTGTCTGTAACTTGAAATGTTGCACCACCGCCATGAAAGGCTTTGAATCTGATCTTTTTAAATATTTGAATGTAAATAATAAGGATCATAGGTGGCACGGGTTCTGCATCAATGGATCACTTTTGAACCTATATCTCCCTTAAACCATAGCCGTCGATCTTATCCTTGTCATTACTGTCTTCATCCTTTAACCCATATCAGACTAACCCTTTAACCTTGAGTCACTGAATCCTTTATGTCTCAAGGTTGCAAGAACCTTTCTTTAACCTTGAGTTTGTTAGGAGACTCAGCGACCAATGCAAGATCATATGCAGATCAGATGATCAACGCTAAGTCTTCAGAGCATAAGATAATCTTCCATTCCTTCATGAGACTTAGTGACTACTGTGAGATTAAAAATAGATCAACGGTGATAATTAAGACATCCACAAATTTTGATGCTAACTTTACCTTCTTCCCTTACCTTAGGTCTATTTAGAGACTTGGCAACATGAGCAGTCTCATGATCTCCTCTCATTTCACTTAACCATGATTCTATCGCAAGAATTAGCGACCATCGTTAGATCATAACATAATCAATGGCTGGCGTGAAGTCGGGAGAACCTTTTTTCTGACCCCACCACCTTATGGAGATTAAGTGACTAAAGCAAATAGAATAGTAGTCTCCAAGTCTCGTAATCTTTGCTGATGTCATGAATTTCTCAGGAGACTTAGTGAGAACCACAAGATGGGAAATATAAGTGATCACGATTGACGGTGTGCGAGAAGTATCATGAGCATTGAAGAATATTCATTTTCCTGTCGCGACAGGGAGACTAGAGGTAATCTTGGGGTCGCCGGATGATATGGAATATGCCAATTTATCATGCGACTTAGAGACAAAGGGATGGGAAAAGTGCACATGACAAAAGGAAACTTAAGTCACTGGAAAAGGTATTGAAAAATTAGAACAAGCTTGGGATAGCTAGGGTTTTTATCAAATATGCATAGGGTTTTTAAAACTTTGGCTCTTTTTCATGAACAAGGGTAAATTGGAGGCCTAGAGATATTTGTAGAGCTGAGAAAAACATGGCAAGAAACCATACGGGCTGGGCTCTACCCTTGTGGGAGCCTCATTTACTCCACCTGTAGCCAAAATTTGCATGATGGGGAAATTTTGGATAACACTATAAACATTTCAAAGAATCCAGTGCCACAATCCAAAACAAAACACATATCTATCATATATCATTTCTTAAGAGAGAAAGCATTAGAAAATGAGGCTAGAGTTGAATATGTACCTACAAAGGAGAAGATTTCAGATACCTTTACAAAACCATTATGCAAGGATACTTTTGAGTATCTCAGACAGAAGCTCGAGGTTTTTCTCCTTCCTAGTGTTCACTAAATGCACCAGTGTGTGCATTGGTCCAGTGCATTTGATGCTGATTATCTTTCTAGATCAATGCTTGGTGGCTTCCTCTCAGGGGGAGTAGAGTGAGTTAGTATGGGGGAGTTTTTGGACCTTTGCCATTATTTTCAAAGGGGGAGAATAATAGAGGAATTTGATGCTGATATCTTTTGATAGTGATTTGTTTTTAGTGCAGGGCACCTCCTATGCAGATTCTATTTTGATGCTAGGTTTTTTGTAATAAGGTGTAAATCCATTGGATAACCCTAGTGTGTGTGTGTGTGGGGGGGTGTATTTTGTAAGGTGAAGGACCCTAAGGTAAGTCATAAACCTTAAGGGTGCATGAAACCAGGTTAGACCAGGTCTAGTCTCTTTTAGCTATCTAGTCCTTAGGTTGAATTTTATGTTTTTTAGCCTTAGTGTAGGTTCTTGGAATATTTTAGATCACTCCTAAATCCTTGGAGGTTGGTAGTGTTGGCATCTTTCTAAAGATTTCAAATTTGACAAATGTTGCTAAATTGTTGCATGGGAAACTTTTGCAAAATGTTGCTCGAGGAGTGATAAATTGATTTGAAATGGAAACACCAAATTATTGGAGCATATGTAATGCCAAGATGATTCTATTTGATGTCCTTATGCCTTCTAGGAAGGTTAGAAGTCACTGTGTATGAAGCCTAACATTCAAAGAAGGAAATAGAAGAGTTTTCTGAGTCATTCTGTGTGTGTACAACCTGGTACAGATTCATTTGGTGAAACCACTTGCAAAACTTTGTGATGTTTTGAGTTATCTTACCATTCTAGTTGTTTTCATCCATTTTTGTGAAGTTACATAGGAGTTAGATCAATTTGTTTGGTCACTGCCTGAAAAGCCCTATTTTCCTGGGTCTGCTCCAAAGATGTGATCCTAACTTGGGATTTATCCAGTGGATCTTCTCGGCCACCTGGGAAATAAAATTTAGGATCAAGAGTTTTAAGATTCCAAAGGCTCAGAAGCTCAATGTTTGTTTCATGATTTTTAAGACAAAGCCCTAGGATAATTATCTCAATGTAATTAGCCTGCCTTTTGAGTACAATCACATGCATGGGAGTTATATGGTTGGAAGGGTCAAACCAATTGTGGATATAGGTCATTTTGGCATAGAGGGAACTATCCAAGTCCTTGTGCTCACTCTATGAACCCACCTTAGACCACTTTCTTATTAATCTAATCCTAACCTAGCTAATTAGGCCTGTGCGCTTTTCAAGGGTTTAGTGGTGTTGGAATAGAGTGGAGTCCTAAGAATTTGGGGGTTTTCAATACTCCATAAAGGGTATCTAGAACCCACTTTAGATCAATCAGATCCTTCTGTGATAAAAATTTATGCTCGAAAAACCTTCTGGATAGCGCTACAAGAGAATCTAGACTAGTTAGTGTTTGGCTAACCTTGGGTCTATAGAACGGGATCCATTGGTGGATTCTCAACCCTTAGGGTCTAAGTAAAGTGTAACATCCCTTGGATTGGTTAGTTGGATCCTCTGGTGAAGAGTGTCACTCTTAGGCTTGGGTTTAGGGAAAGTGTCCCTAAAAGCTAAATTGTAGAGATTGGTGTTTGGTTTAGGAAACCAAGTTGACAAAAAAAGAGTGACTTGGCCTCTTGAACAAGTTTTTTTACACCCTAGTAAGACAAGTGTGGGATTGGAGTACTTGAACAAGTAGTTTGAGGTAGCTATAAGGAGTTGGAGCCTACGTAGGTCTTCTTGTAGTGCACTCTACATCAAGTGGTATCAAAGCCTGCTAAGACCTTGGAAGAAGTGAAAGATGGGGATAGGATAGAAGATCCTCTGAGAGAGGAAGTTCCCACTAGAATCACTAATGTAGAAATGGCTAAAATTTTTAGGGAACAAGTAGCCAAGAAAAAGAAGATGGAAGAAGAGATAAAGAAGTTGAAGGTCCTCCAAACAGAAAAGGAAGAGGGAGGAGAATCTAAAGAAGAAGAAGAAGAAGACATAGGAAGGATAAAAGGAAGAAAATACCCACAGAAGAAGCTCAGTTCCTTGAAGCCCTTGAAAGAGTTGGAATGAGAGATAAAAAAATCAGACATTCCCATGTTTTGTGGGAAAATGAACCCTGAAGAATCTATGGATTGGGTAGAAGCTTTGGAGAATTACTTTGAGTGTGACAATGTCCCTAAAAATCAGAGGGTCAAGGTGGAAAAATCCAAAATGAAAGGCCCTACCTTAAGTTGATGGAATTCTCTACAAAATGAAATGATCGAGGAAGAGAAGAACCCTATCTCAACATGGAAAAGGATGTTGGCAGAAATTAAAAAAAAATAGTTTGTACCAGAGGACTATGAGATCACCCTCCATAAAAAGTTGCAAAATCTAAGACAAAAGGACCTTGATGTGAGTGGGTACACCGAAGAATTTCATAGAATGACCTTGAAGGCAAAAATCCCTAAGAGTGAGAAGCACAAACTTGCAAGGTACCTCAATGGATTGAGGTATAGCATTCAAGATGAAATGAGTTTATTCAACCCTGAATCAGTACATAAATGCTTTCAAATGGCACTAAAAATTGAAGAAAAGAAAAAAAGGAGAGGAGAACAAAACAATAGAGGTAGAGGGAGTAATTTCAGAGGCAGAGGCAGGTTCAATGGCAGTGGTCCATTCCAAAGAAACCAAGGAAAGTTTAATAACCAGGATTCAGAAGGAGAGCACAGTAACATAGGTAACTTCAGAGGTAGGAGATCAAACAACAGGGGGAGATTTTATGGAAGAGGACCTAGTGTCTTCACTAGGAAATGTTTTACTTGCAATCAAATTGGACACCAATCCTTTAGATTCCCTGAGAAGAATAACACAAGTAGACAAGGAGGGGATAGAAGAGTACAACTCACCCAAGAAGATGATAGTCATAGTGTGTCCTCTTACCACTCTACAACTTCAAGGCCTGCAAATCCAAAACAAGGAGAATGCCTCATGATGCAAAGGACACTCCTAAGAGTACCTACTACTACAAAACCTCAGAGGAAGTCATTATTCAGAACAAGCTGCAAGGTGAATACAAAGGTATTGAAAGTAATAGTTGACTTTGGATGCACTGATAATATTGCATCTAGGGAGTTAGTTAATAAGTTAAAGCTGCATGTAATCCCTCACCCTTTCCCTTACAAAGCTTCTTGGTTGACAAAAGAGAAACAAACCATCATCAATGAACAAGTTTGGGTAGATTTTAAGGTGGGGGAGTATATAGACAGAGTTTTATGTGATATCATAGAGATGGATGCATGTCATTTGTTATTAGGATGACCTTGGAAATTTGATGTAGATGCCAAACATGATGGAAAGTCTAATGTGTATAACATAGTTAAGGATGGTGTTGAGTATGTCACGAATCCACTCCGTGATAGTGAGAAAGAAAAACATGTGACTAGTAGTGTCTTTCTTGTAAGAGAAAAATAATTCATGAAGGTGATAAAAGAAAAGGATACACCTTGTTATGCATTAGTAGTAAGACCTAAAAAGACACCATTGAAAGAGCCAAAGGTCAATGCCCCCACTAGGGATGTAGGCCCGAAAGAAGTCAAAGCACTATTAGAACAGTATAAGGGTATCATAGATGAGAGTACACTAGAGTCCTTGCCACTTGAAAGAGAAGTGAATAACTACATAAACCTCATACCAAGGGCCACCCTTCCAAACAAAGCAGCATACAAGATGACCCCTATAAGGCAGATTGAAGAATTGTTGAAAAAGGGTCTCAATAGGAAAAGTGTGAGTCCTTGTGTAGTCCCTGCAGTCCTAGCACCCAAGAAAGAAGGCACTTGGAGACTATGTATAGATTCTAGGGAAATAAATAGGATAACCATTAAATATAGGTTTGCTATGCCTAGAATAGAGGATTTGATGGACTGTTTAGGGGGTGCAAGCTACTACTCCAAGATATATCTCAAGATTGGTTACCATCAGATAAGAATTAGAGGTGGCGATGAATGGAAGACAACATTCAAGACCATATAAGGCCTCTATGGATGGCTTATGATGCCTTTTGGTCTCTCAAATTCCCCAAGCAATTTTATGAGACTAGTGAATGAAGTGTTGAAACCTTTTCTCAATAAGTTTGTTGTTGTATACCTTGATGATATCCTTATTTTTAGTAGGAGAAGAGAAGAGCACCTCAAGCATTTAGACACGGTAATGAGGAAAATCCATGAGGAACAATTGAAAATAAACATAGAAAAGTGTGTATTCCTTCAAGAAGAACTGGTGTTCTTAGGTTTTGTGATCTCCAAGAACAGTCTCAATATGGATCTTTCCAAAGTTGAAGCTATCCTCAATTGGCCACATCCCCTTGCTCCTTCAAAGGTAAAAAGTTTTCATCGTTTGTGTAGCTTTTATAGGAAATTCACCAGAAATTTTAGTGGCATATGTACTCCCATTATCAACACCATTAAAGGTGGAAGAAAATGCATCTTTACATGGACTAATGAAGCTAATGAGTCCTATGAGTTGTTGAAGAAAAAGATTGCAGAGCAACCTATCCTTTTCCTACTAGATTTTCACAAGGTGTATACAGTGGAATGTGATGCAAAACATAAAGCCATTGGGGGATTCTTGAGCCAAGAAGGGAGATCCATTGCCTTTTTCAGTGAGAAACTCAATGAAGCTAAGAAAAAATACTCAACCTATGACCTTGAAATGTATGAAATGGTTCAATCACTTAGGAAATGGAGACATTATTTTCTACCCAAAGAATTTGTGGTCTTTACTGATAATCATGCACTTAGCTTTCTGAATAGAGAGGAGAAACTTAACCATAGACATGTGAAATGGATAGAATTCTTGCAGTCCTATACATTTACTACTAAGGATAAGAAAGGGATTGTGAACAAAGTAGCCGATGCTCTTAGTAGAAGACACCTAACCATCCAAAATATTCAGTTGGAGAGTGGTGGAGCTCATGCAATGAAAGATATGTATGCTATGGATGAAGATTTCAAAGAGGCTTACAAAATTTGCCCTGAGATGACAGACAAATACCACACTGATTTCTCAGAATTTCTTGTGCAGGATGGGCTACTTTTCAAAGGTAGTTAATTGTGTGTCTTGAAAGGATCCATGAGGGAAAAAATTATGAAAGAAAAACATTTTGGAAGCTTAGATAGTCACTTTGGGGTGGACAAAACATTGGAACTTGTTAGAAGGTTCTACCACTATCCCAAGTTGCAAAAAGATGTCAGGAGCTTTGTAGAAAGTTGTTTAGTTTGTCAACAAGCCAAAGGGAACACCTCCAATGTAGGGTTGTACACTCCATTATCCATCCTTTAAAAACCTTGGGATTCAGTAAGTATGGACTTTGTCCTAGGTCTTCCAAAGACCAAATCTGGATTTGACAGTATTTATGTTGTAGTAGATAGGTTTTCAAAGATGGCACACTTCATCCCTTATAAAAAAACTCATGATGCATCTCACATAGAAGGGTTATTCTTTAGAGGAGTTATAAGACTCCATGGACTGCCACTATCAATCATATAAGATAGGAATCCTAAGTTTTTAGGACATTTTTGGAGTACACTATGGAGGAAACTAGGGACCAATGTTTCACTGTCATCTGCATATTACCCACAGTCTGATGGTCAAACAAAAGTTATAAATAGGTCCCTTGGAAACCTTTTAAGATGCCTTACCCAAGAACATGGAGCCACTTGGGATTCCATCATAGCCCAAGTAGAATTCTCATTCAATGAGTCAGTCAATAGGAGTACTGGTTTGACTCCATTTTAGATTGTATATGGCACTCAACCTAGAGGGGTTATTGGAACTCAGAGACATCAAAGACATGGAAAAAAGAAGTTCCCTAGCAGAAGACTTTGCTGAAGTAATGAAGAACATCCATGAACAAGTGTAGACCAAACTACAGTATACCACTGTGAAGTATAAGGAACATGCAGATAAAAAGAGGAGATAATTATAGTTAAAAGTGGGAGATATGGTGATGATTCACCTCAAGTAAGAGATACTACCCAAGGAGAAATATACAAAGCTTATGATGAAAAATATTGGCCCTTTCAAGATTTTGAAGAAATGTGGCAATAATGCCTACAAGATTGATTTACCTTCTCACATTGGTTTGTCTCCTATTTTTAATAGTTGTAGACATCTATTCTTATAAAGGTATTGTTAGTACTGATGATCTTGTAGGTACTTTAGAACCTCCTACACTCCAACCACTCAAGGACAAGCCCCAAACACCTCCTCCCTAGATTTAAAGCATTCTAGACAAGAGAGTGAACAAAAAGACTAGGAGGGCCACTTACTATGAGTACATAGACAAATGGAAAAATCAACCCATTGAAGATGCTACCTGGATGACCCCCTGAAGACATTCAGAAAATAGGCTATACACTTGAAGACCTCCCAACTCAAGAGAGTTAAGTTACTTTTTCCATGGGGAGTGTGGTGTAGGGAACCTCCTGCAGTTTCTATTTTGATGCTAGGTTGTTTGTAATAAGGTGTGAATCCTTTGGATCAACCTAGTGTGTGTGTGTGGGTCTATTTTGTAAGGTGAAGGACCCTACGGTAAGTTATAAACGTTAAGGGTGCCTGAAACCATTTTAGACCAGGTCTAGTATCTTTTAGCTATCTAGTCCTTAGGTTGAATTTTATGTTTTTTAGCCTTAGCGTAGGTTACTGGAATATTTTAGATCACTCCTAAATCCTTGGAGGTTGGTAGTGTTGGCATCTTGCTTAAAATTGCAACTTTGACAAATCTTGCTAAATTGTTGTCTTTTTGCAAAATCTTGCATGAGCAACTTTTTGCAAAATGTTGTTGGAGGAGTGACAAATTGATTTGAAATGGCCAGACCAACTTCTTGGGTCATTTGTAATGCCAAGATAATGCTATTTGATGTCCTTATGCCTTCTAGGGAGGTTAGAAGTTACTGTGTATGGAGCTTGACATTTAGAGAAGGAAATAGAAGAAATTTGTGATTCATTCTATGTGTGTATGACCTAGTACAAATTCATTTGGTGAAACCACTTGCATAAATTTATGATGTTTTGAGTTATCTTTCCATTCTAGTTGGTTTCATCCATTTTTGTGAAGTTACATAGGAGTTAGAGCATTTTGTTTGGTCACTGCCTGAAAAGCCCTATTTTCTTGGGTCTACTCAAAAGATGTGATCTTAACTTGGGATTTATCTAGTGGATTTACTCGGCCACTTTTGAAATACAATTTAGGATCATGCATTTTAATATTCCAAAGGCTCAGAATCTCAATGTTTGTTTCATGATTTTTAAAACAAAGCCCTAGGCTAATTATCTCAATGTAATTAGCTTGCCTTTTGAGTGCAGTCACATGCATGGGAGTTATATGGTTAGCAGGGTCAAACCAATGGTGGATATAGGTCATTTTGGGATATAGGGAGCTATCCAAGTCCTTTTTCTCACTTTGTAAACCCACCTTAGAAAACTTTCTTAGTAATCCAAGCCTAACCTAGCTAATTAGGCCTGTGAGCTTTTCAAGGGTTTATTGGTTCTAGAATAGAGTGGAGTACTAAGGCTTTGGGGGTTTTCAATAATCCATAAATGGTATCTAGAACCCACTTTATATTAGTCAAATCCTTCCGTGATAAAAATTTATACTTGAAAAACCCTCTGGACAGGGCTACAAGAGAATCTAGACTAGTTAGTGTTTGGCTAACCTTGGGTCTATAGAACGGGATTCATTGGTGGATTCTCAACCCTTAGGGTCTAAGTAAAGTGTAACATCCCTTGGATTTGTTATTTGGAGCCTCTGGTGAAGAGTTTCACTCTTAGGCTTGGGTTTAGGGAAAGTGTCCCTAAAACCTAAATTGCAGAGATTGGTGTTTTGGTTTAGGAAACCAAGTTGAGAACAAAAGAGTGACTTTGCCTATTGAACAAGTTTTTATAAACCCTATTAAGACAAGTTTTGGATTGGAGTACTTGAACAAGTAATTTGAGGTAGCGATAAGGAGTTGGAGCCTACCTAGGTCTTCTTGCAGTGCACTCTGCATTAGTTTTCTTTTTTTATTAATGAATGATTCCATCAATGACTAAGGGGGAGATTATTAGATTTTGATGTTGATGTTGTCATTATTGTTGTCATTGGTGTCAACATATCCCATAATTTTATGTGTATTGGATACTTTGGTGATCCGGTATACTATGCTCTAGATGATGTGCCGTAAAGATTTATCTTTAGCCATGTTGGTACTGGTCCCATTTATCTTGCAACATATTGTAGTTCACTTGTTTGGTCCCAATCGTGTCTGGAAAGTGGTCATTGTGCTTCGATTAAAGTATTCACATTATAATGTATAGATCCTACCCATTGGTTATGAATATCTCAATGATGGCGTAGTGTGCTGTTGTTTGTGAGGTGTGTTGTATTGAAGGATGTGGTCTATGTTTCATTCCTTACCATCATAGGAATGCTTCAATGTGACCTATTTCAAATTGGATTAGGCTAACATTGTTGCTGGCATGACTTGGTATAAGAGAGTGATGATTCTACTTATTATATGATGCTTGTATGAAAGTAATATGCAAAGTGAATATGAATTTGAAAAGGGAAGATTTGTGTACTGATGTATATGCAATTTGGTGCAACTGGTTGCTGATTGTTACATCAGTTCTATGTTGGTGATCATTGCTGATAATGACTTCAGTGGTGGATTCATTTTCATTTCTTATATTCTGGCCCACTTGTACTGGTAGTGAGCCTAATTGTATTGGCAGTGAGCCTTTCTATTTTTTAGGTAGTTAGCCCAACCAACATAAAGCCTTACTTGTAGAAAGTAATCTGATAGTGATCCCTTGTAAAAATCAACTTAATTGGTGTCACCTTAACCACCATTATTTTCATGAGAATTAGTTTCTCCATCGTTTCCCATGTTGGGTTTCCACATAAATTCTAGTGTTCATGGTGTTGATGTTTTGTGCTTTCATGTTTGCACCTATTATAAGTTTCTAATTGCTTAAAGTATTTACCAATACCTCTATTGGCCCAATATTTGGTCACACATGCTTGCAAGAGGGAAAGATGCTTGTCTTTATGATTGAGGTTCCACCACATGAACCTTTCAACACAATTGTTTCGTCTATTATCTATAATGCCATCTTGACAGATTTTCTTCCTTATCACATCCCATGCTTTCTAGATAGATTTAAAGACAAATGATCCAGAGGGTATAATAACAAACTACCCTATAATGATGCCACAAAAGAGAAGATCAACCCAAGAGGGATTTGATTTGGAACAACTTTAGAGATATTATATATAATAAACTTTTCCAAGGTTCTTCCCCTTGTAAAGCCTTAAATATCCATTGAAATGTTAGAGAGATTCCTTGTAATCTGAGATCCTTCAACCCCGAACCTCCTTGCACTTGCTCAAAGTGCACCAAGACGATTTCATAGCTCATGCCTCTTCTTGTTACCTTTTCCATTTTTCCATAGGAATTCCCTTATCTCTTTCTAAATATGATTAAATTGATACTAACTAAGAAACCATGGAGATGAGTAATAAATATTGGAGGATAGAATTTTTGGTAGACCTTTACTGTACCTACCATACAAAGGTGTACTGCTTGTTCCATCTCTTAAATTTATTGTCAAATTTTCGTTGAACCCATAAATACATTTCTTTGAGGTTGAGGTAGATGGAAAATGAAATCCTCAGGTATCTTACTTGATGGTCTGGTCCTCCCCACAAAATTGGGTACTTATTTAATTATTCGGGTGATTTTCATTCCATCCAAGCATGAATGATTTGGGAAATGATATTTTACTTTCAGAGGAAACACAAAAGAGATCCATCTTATTCATCAAGGTCTCCACATTTGATTCTTCTAAGGAAATTAATATCATTGTATCATTAGCAAATTTGATATTAGATAGATCTTCTTGGTTAGGAAGAGTGATGCCTTTCACTTTAGGGGAGATCTAATTTTCCCTTAGAAGATAGTACATGGCATCAACAGACAACACAAAATAGCATTTTGACCATATGGCATAATTTCTTAGGGAAACCCATACCATCAAGCATCATATGGATGAAGTTCCATTCTATGGGGTCATATTATTTCTCAAATTCAATCAACAATATGCAGGTAGATTGATTGGATTCTTTCACTTCATTGCCTCCTAGCAAGTAAAAAGATTCTCTAGAATATATTGCCCTTTTTAAAAATCTAGTTTAAGTGGAATTGAGAAGTTTGGGAAGGACATTTTCTACCCTTTTTAGCCAAAATTTTAGCAAGAATCTTATAAGACACATTGAGTAGTGTTACGAGCCTCCAATTTTTAATGAGAGTCTTGTCTCCATCCTTGGGGATAAGCTTGATAAGCCCAGTATTAATCTTATCCCCAAGAGATCCCTCCTCTACAGCTTCAGTATACATCTCCACCAATTCTTCTTTGATCCATGCTATATTTTTCTTGTAAAACTCCACTGGTAGCTCATTAGTCCCAAGAGCCTTATTATTACTGAGATCAAGAATAGCCTTATTTCTCTCTTCTATGGTAATCTCTTTACTCATATTATAATTGTGTACATTCCTTCTAGTTTTTTTGGGATAATGCTACAAATATTAGTTCTGGCATCTTCCTTCTCATACTTGTTATGCTGTGATTTAAAGAGGTTTCCATAGAAGTGGCATTTAAGATTTCCATTTGATTAGTAATATTCTTATCAATTTCCCAAATGCTCTCTATGTTTTCCTTGGATTACTTGCACTTAAAGATCTGAAAGAACAATTTGGATCCTTTATCCCCATGCTCAAGCCAATTTAGTATGGCCCTTGTCTTAAGGTCCATAATTATAACATTTTGTACCCTTCTTAATGCATGCTTATCATGATAGAGGGAATCATTGGCGTCCTTATTAGAAGAATATTCTTGTAATTCTTCTCCAATTTTATGCAAAACATTGTGCAAATTAGTCTCCACTCTACTCATATCCTTGTCTTTACTTCTTCCCATTGTCTGAAAGAGTCCCTTCCAACTAGAAAGATTCTAATTCCGTCTTTCCCTAGCACCATGCAGGGTTGTATTTTTTGTCTATTAAGGAATCTAATGATACCAAATGCCTACAACACATCCTCATCTTGGAGAAGCCTAGTGTTCAAGGCAAATGTCTCCTTTTTACCTCTATGCACATCTCGGGGATTGCTTAGTTCAACATTAGCATGCACTCAATGATGGTCAGATAGAGTATAATGGGTCACCCTGACACAACCTTCATTTTAATTTCTTTAAAAATGAAATTCATATTTTTTAGCTTAAAATCTATCTAGTCTATAATAGATCCTTGCTGAGAATTGCACCATGTATTCCAAAAATATTTAAAAACTCATTTTTTCCCCTGCCATAAGATCAAACAACCTCAACTTGTTAATCATTCTATTCCAGAAAAACCTCTCTCCACCTTTCCATTCAAACTTATATCCTTCAAATTTTTTTGAAGGACATTCAATCATGTTAAAGTCCCCACCAAGGATCTAAGGTATCTCTTCCAACTGGGTCATGCACTTCCAAAGATCAATTCTCTCCCAGTAGTCATAAGAAGAATACAATGAAAAGACTCCCACCTCCTTATCATTCATCTTTAAAATGATCGAGCACACTCTATTATAGGGAGAACATCCCCATATAAATAACTATTTACTCCGCTTAAAACATAATAAAATGGTTTCTTCTCCTTTACCCATAGAGTGGTTAGTATTGAAGTACACCAAATCTCTCCGTATGCATTTTAAATTTATTTCAAGTGAAAACTAAACAACCTTTAGTTCTTGCAAAAAGAAAAATATCAACATTCTTATGAAATCTTAAGAACCTTTTGACAACATAATTTTGGTCAGGGGATTCCAAATCCCTAGATGTTCTAAGAAATACAGTTTAACTTTAACTCTATGGGCATGATTTGGGGTTTAGTATCCATTGGAGCCTAGAAAGTCTGGTAACATTTAGTCGGCTTCCCTTTAGAACCTCCTGTGGTTTCCTTGGATGCAATGGATCCACTGGGTCTGCCTCTATTTTTAAGGATAAATACATGTCTTGAACTAGCTAAGAAAGTACCATATCTCCTAGTTCTCTTCTTTCTTTTAGGGCCTACCTTGCTCAATTCATTTTTAGAGTCTCCCTATCCTTGATAGCCTCAAGCAACATTTTGTTAACCTGGTTATGCCTATATGGCATAATTTCCCAAGCATTAGCATCTCCCTTCTCCTCAGGAACAACCATCTTGTTCCCTCCAATATCAAGGAAAAGCCCACCATCATGGTTAGAGAGGTCACCATCCATGGAATCATCCTGACGCTGGTTACTAATTATCTCTACCACATTGGGAGGCTGGTTATCTGCACATATATTTTTATTGATATATTGAGAATTGAGCCCCTCATTCCTAGGGCCCATAATTAGACACCTGGTGCCATGGCATGGGGCCTCTTTACCCACAATCATGGTCTCGTCCCTCATAGAGAGGGAAATCTTAGATGGCTGTTCCATAGGTTGTTCAACAGAGACATTGTGGTTTATGCTAGTTTTCTTATTCAGTTTCTTAGAATAAATATGAGCTTCAATCCTTTTCTTGATGTCAGAGATCTTCTTAATTTTTTAAGATACCATTTTTTGTGCATTTTGAGTGCTGCATTTAATAGAGCTTAGGTCTGACCTCCCAGAGCCTGTGGTTTTTTAAAATCATTGGCAAGGTAAGGGATAGCGGGAGCAACATAGGTATGAAAGGCCTCTTTAATAGAAGAATGCAGGTTATCAAGTTCCTCTACAATGGAGGGGGGAGGTTCAACAACGAGGATAGAAATAGGAGGGGAGATCTCTCCATTAGAGAGGGGAGAAACAAGGATAGGGTTCACAAGTGAAGCCTCAATAGAAGGGTTGGGGGGGGTGGTGTCAAAAAATGTAGACTTATGGGTATGTGCACCAAGTTGTGGACCAAAAAGGGGGTATAAGTGCACATATTTTTTCTGAAATTGGGTAAACTTGAACTTGGAATAGGAGTTTGAGGGTCATGTACTCAAAATAAGAAGATGTGTAAAAAATAAAAATTGTAGTACTCTGTATCTTGTTTCTATAACACTAATGTTTTTTAAAACTTGATAATATTATTAGGGTCAAACCTCACACGCACAAAAACATGTACCTAATTTTTTTGGAAAAACATAACATAGCTGTTTCCATGCGCGGTACAAAAGGTATAGTTATATTCAGTATTTTTTAAATCCCTTTGGTAGGATGATAGTTAAGAGTGAGATCTAGAAGTTATGTATTTTTTTGTAATTGTTTGATAAGTATTTTTTTTCTGTGATTTTGTGAAGTGGTCGCATCCTGAAAATTTGGTACCTATTCGTGCGTTGGGCATAACTTGCATCAAAATAATTGAAAATGAAAACTTTTTTTAAAAAAGTGTATAGAATCAAGTGTAGAACAATAATATGTAATTTATTTGTAATTTTATTAATTATTTCAAAAGTTATTAAAAAATGGTAGACATATGTCTGTGAGTACAATCAAGACACTGGTAAAGAAAATTGAAGTTTACTATGCTAATAGTGTCCAAAAATAGAAAAATTTATATGGTTAGAAAGCTAAGAAGATGCATGAGATTATGGTGAAAATTATAAAGCTACCCAGTTGACAAATTGTAAACGTGATGAGGATAAAGTTGAGAAATCATCTTACGAGATAAAAAATGTCTAAAAGAACAAAAAAGGAGGGAAAATGAGCCTCCAAGCCTTTGGGTCATTTTTCAAGCCTCTTCCCGAGCCATAACCCGATCGGGTTATGAAAAGACAAAATTACTTCAAAACCCGATCAGGTTTGCAAGAAGTAAAAAATGTTCATTTTATTCTCTATAACCAGAGAGAGAGAGAGAGAGAGTACAATTTTACTCACTTGAAACACCTATGTACTAGGAGGGTATTAAATTGTAATAACTATGTACGAAAGGTTGGAAGATTGCAAAAAAAAGCATGCATGGCCATTGAAAGAAGCAAAGGCAATCAATCGGCCATTTAAAAAAATTCATGGGCGACCATTGAAATAAGCTATTTTGCTGGAGGGAAGAGCAGAAAACTTTCGCTAATTTGCAATGGCCCCAAGCGAAGGGAGCAACTCTATTTCTAGATGTATTTCAGGTTGCCCATCTATACATTTTAATGAAGAAGGGTGTGCATTTTCTGATTCCTACTACTCAAATTGTTACCAATTTGTGCCTCCTAAATACTGTGAATATTACCATACATGTCTTTTATATGAACTTCGCGGGGTGAAGGAAGAAAACAAAATACTTACGTTAGAGGGTGAGAAACAATTTGGAATTACTGAAAATCTACAAGAGATGAGATTATTGCGAGAAGATGGGGAAAATCAACTTGGTCAAATTATCCAAGCCCTAAGACACAAAATTTCATCATTGCGTGTAGAGAGCGAGAACCAAATGGGAATAATTCAAAGAATGCAAAAATAGATTGAAATCTTGCGTGCAGAGGAAGCAAAACAAAGTGAGAGTGCAGAAAAGGAGATTGGGTTACTTTAGAGAGAGAGAGAAAGAGAGAGAGAGAGAGAGAGAGAGAGAGAGTACGATTTCACTCACTTGAAACACCTATGTGCTAGGAGGGTATTAAATTGTAATAACTATGTACGAAAGGTTGGAAGATTGCAGAAAAAATCATGGATGGCCATTGAAAGAAGCAAAGGGAACCAATCGGCCATTTAAAAAATTCATGGGTGACCATTGAAATAAACTATTTTTCTGGAGGGAAGAGCATAAAAATTTTGCTAATTTACAATGCCCCAAAGTGAAGGGAGCAACTCTACTTCCAGATGTATTTTAGGTTGCCCATATATACAGTTTGGTGAAGAAGGGTGTGCATTTTCTGATTCCTACTGCTTGAATTGTTACCAATTTGTGCCTCCTAAATACTGTGAAGATTACCATACATGTCTTTTATATGAACTTCATGGGGTGAAGGAAGAAAACAAAATAATTACGTCAGAGCGTGAGAAACAATTTGGATAAAATTTTGCAAGAAGAGATGAGATTATTGCTAGAAGATGGGGAAAATCAACATGGTCAAATTATCCAAGCCTTGAGACAAAAAATTTCATCATTGCGTGTAGAGAGCGAGAACCAATTGGGAACAATTCAAAGAATGCAAAAAGAGATTGAAATCTTGTGTGTAAAGGAAGCAAAACAAAGTGATGGTGCAGAAGAGGAGATTGGGTTACTTTGGAAAATCTCAGGCGAAGCATTGGCTAATCTAGATGTCAAGCTCTGTGCTTCTGATGGTTCTCTCTCTCTCTCTCTCTCTCTCTCTCTCTGAAGTAACCCAATCTCCTCTTCTGCACTCTCACTTTGTTTCACTTCCTCTCCACGCAAGATTTCAATCTCTTTTTGCATTCTTTGGATTGTTCCCAATTGGTTCTCACTCTCTACACACAATGATAAAATTTGCTATCTCAGGGCTTGGATACTTTGACCAAGTTGATTTTCTCCATCTTCTCGCAATAATCTCTTCTGTTGCAGATTTTTAGTAATTCCAAATTGTTTCTCACCCTTTTCTGTAAGTATTTTATTTTCTTCCTTCACCCCGTGAAGTTTGTATAAAAGACATGTATGGTAATCTTCACTGTATTTAGGAGGCACAAATTGGTAACAATTCAAGGAGTAGGAATAAGAAAATGCATACCATTCTTCACCAAACTCTATATATGGGCAACCTGAAATACATCTAGAAGTAGAGTTGCTCCCTTCGCTTCGGGCCATTGCAAATTAGTGAATGTTTTCTGCTCTTCCCTCTAGCAAAATAGCTTATTTCAATGGTCGCCCATGAATTTTTTAAATGGGCAATTGGTTGCCTTTGCTTCTTTCAATGGCCATCCATGATTTTTTTTGTAATCTTCCAACCTTTCGTACATAGTTATTACAATTTAATACCCTCCTAGTACATAGGTGTTTCAAGTGAGAAAAAATTGTAGACTCTCTCTCTCTCTCTCTCTCTCACACACACACACACACACACACACACACAAGTAACCCAATCTCCTCTTCTACATTCTCACTTTGTTTTGCTTCCTCTGCACGCAAGATTTCAATCTCTTTTTGCATTCTTTGAATTGTTCCCAATTGGTTCTCGCTCTCTACACGCAATGATGAAATTTGTTGTCTCAAGGCTTGGATAATTTGACCAAGTTGATTTTCCCCATCTTCTTGCAATAATCTCATCTCTTCTTACAGATTTTCAGTAATTCCAAATTGTTTCTCACCCTCTGTCGTAAGTATTTTGTTTTCTTCCTTCACCCCGTGAAGTTCATACAAAAGACATGTATGGTAATCTTCACAGTATTTAGGAGGCACAAATTGATAATGATTCAAGCAGTAGGAATCAAAAAATGCACATAGACCTTCCAACGTGTCGAAAGGGGTTATAGGAAGTTGCATGATAAACCTTTTTGATGACATGTCCACAAAGCTCAAACTTCTTCATATACATCGGGCCTTGCAAATCCAATTCTCATATGTCCTCCATGATGACATTTCCTAGGACAAAGATGCCCACAAATTAATTTTTCTTTGCATTTCCTGGTACAAAAGCTCATACTTCCATCACCATACCTCCTTAAATCATGAGATTTGGTAACAACATGTCCAACATCATCTGGATGTTTAGGACATTATAGTGGTATCCCATTACCAACATACCCATTATCTGTAAAATGCTTTATGATATCACTCCACACTGGAGAATTGTCTAAGACTAGCTTGGCATTTCCAAAGATATACAGAGCAATTCTAGCCCTAGAAAGGAAACAAAAGTTTTATTTGGAATTTTAAGAAATCCTATATTTTCTAATGTTTTTACATTCAAATTAGGAATTCAATGTTTCTTACCAAAGAAAACAATATGATATTGCTCTCTTGTCCCTGGTTAGGAGTACATTTGCTAAGAATTGAGCTCTGAGTTCTAGATCCTAACCTTGCTAGACTTTTCTCATATTCATATATTCCCTCCAAAAATTGATCCAGAGCTCTGTTAGTAAAGCACACTATGAGAATGAGACTAAAAGAATTTGAAATGAAACAAATCCTTTACAATTTGCAACCCAGTAAATATTTTTCCAGTGCCAGGAGGGCACTGAATAATGGCCAATATTTTGGTGAGCCCATGATTAATGGCTGCCTCCTGACTATCATCATAAAAATTACATTCAAGCTGAGCTGTTTTGGATTCCAGATAAACTAACTGCTCTATAGACAGAATATTTCAAATAAAAGACCAAATTCTCTCTCTCTCTCTCTCTCTCAATCCTCCTTTGTTCTTATTTTTTCAGAACCTGATCGGGTTCTGAGTAACTAGGAGCATGGAGTTGTTATGTTCTCATAACCCGATTGGGTTATGAGTAATTAGGAACACAAAGCTATTATGTTCTCATAGCCCGATCGGGTTCTGTGGAATTAGGAGCTTTTTTTGGTTCAACGGTTTTTAAACAGTCATTGCAAGTTGTTTAGAGGTCCCACAACTGCTTTTCTATTGCTTTACACTAGGAACAGGCAAGTTTGCACTTTTTTTGCATGTTTTTATTTGCAATGATTGAAAATTGTGTTTTTTATTTGTGTTTTTAATGATATTTTATCATTGTAAGTTATCATTTCAAGAAAATGGTTAATTTATTCTTATTTTTTGTATTTGATGTTCACATGTTATTCTATGTTCATGATATTATTCGTAGGGTCCATTCAATACGAACAATGGGAAAGAACAAAAGAGGAACA
>MU227218.1:1853427-1870202 GCA_018584345.1 Thuja plicata
ATTGAAGGATTAAGGATAATCAAAATCAATGAACAATCAAAGATTGTATTCATGATTTTGAACAAGAAATAAGAGTAAAAGAATGATGGTTGGATGTTCCGAATGATGTTCAAGGTTGATTCAGAAGCCAATAAGTGATTGGTTGGGGTGTGAGTCTATGTATGAGTTCAACATTGGTTGAATTGAGTCGACCAAGGATGGAGGGCGTGAGTTCAAATCAATTTGAGTCATGATGGCTAGACAAGGAAGTGAATTCCTTGAGTTGAATTACATTAGAAAAAATTCTTTGACCATAAAGTAATAGCAAACAAATATACACTAAGTTACCACCATACAAATTATTAAGATATGATAATTTTAAAATAACGTAGTATTCTATTTTAGGAATATTTATAAAACATTACCTCAGGTGTTTGAGCTACCCGTCTACATGTACTATAACGAGCACTCCTTGGTGTGCTTGTACCACCAGCTGCACCCTGCAATACATATTATTCATGTATCAATTTAGATTCTTCTATACATAAAATTTTATTTACTTTTAACAGATTTAGGTAATTAATTAAAATAACATGTCAAAACACAAATTTAAACAAACCTCTGTCGGCTCTGAACAATACACCATTGACAAAATATCATCTGTGAGGGCCACATCCTCAGTAGTGGATGCTTGACATATTTTTCCGCAATGTACACATGAATGGGATGTCGAACCATCCGCACTCGCCTGGCTATCTACCCCATCACATATACCATTACAACTGATGCAGATATGCTCAATGGGTTGAGCTGACCCTGGAAATGTATCTGATGATAATGGATCTCGCACGGGATGAGATGATCCTAATGGTGCATCTGATGGTGATGGAGCTGGCACAGGATGGGATGATCCTAAAGGCACATTTGATGAAGATGGAGGTGGCATTGATCCATCCTCTCCAACTAACTGAGTGCCATGCTGGGTAAAGACATCAAACAATGATGCAGCTACATGAAGAGTTTGTATATCCATAGACTCCTTCACCACTGCTGGGACCCCAACATGAATGAGGGGTTTTCTCATAGTACGCCTCCTCTCTTGTGGTCGGGTAATCCTATGTGCCCCAGGTATATCCTGCGCAGAGCCTCTCCCTCTACCCTGGAACTCATGAAAGTCAAAGTAATTTGACTTCTCGCCAATCATAAACTCACAGTATAGCTTCCTCAAAAAATATAAAGGAACCTCATTATTATTACAAGGTGGTTGGTCAAATACCATGTACCACCTATCCCAAAAATCTGATTTCATCCCCCTATGAACACACCAATGTATAGGAAATCATTTTGTATTAACTTCTAGGGAATTGCTAGTATTAGGATCGGTGAAAAGGGCACATATGTCACATTTTTCTATGCCTTTTATTTTCAAATCCTCATAGGATAAAACATCGCATTAAAATGTACGACACCTATCCCTCCATGAACCCCATTTTTTTACCTCTTGAGACACCTCATTTGCACTATTGGACATTTTTTCTAATGTAGTGGCGAGGGTAGAGTGATGCTGAAGACCGGAAGCCTTCAACCTATTGACCAATATATTAATTTGTGCACTATTTTGGTTAAGGTGTTGCACAAGGTCTTCTTGTGATGCATCTACATGACCTAACAACACATGTGGAGGGCGTATGGGTGGCGATGGTTGTGGAGGAGGAGAATTTTGAGGAGGGTTTATGGGTAGAGATTGTGGTTGAGGGTTTATGGGTGGCGAGGGTTGTTGAGGTTTTACAAGTGGCGATGATGGTGCTTCTACAGGGGGTGGTCTTTCATTTCATTTTTGTCTTTTTGGGTTGTTTGATGAATCTGGAATGAAATTGATAAAATAAAACAAAAAATCAATAAAATAACCTAATTTGATTACAATTGAAAAAAAAAAAAACAACAAAAACAAACAAACTTACCTTTGTTACGGGGCACCATTGGTTGAAAATCTTGATCAGATCATGTTTTTTTCAAAGCACGACTGGGTTTTTCTACTATTTACCCTCCTCAACACTTCTGCTCCGCGGTTTAGGTGTTAAAAAATGGCCTAAGCCGCGGGCAGTTCTATTTTTGATATATTTCTCATAACTCGATCAGGTTATGAGAAATATCTCATAACCTGATCGGGTTATTAGAAATATCTCATAACCTGATCGGGTTATTAGAAACTCAATGAGTCTCATCACCCGATCAGGTTATGAGAAATTCCTCATAACTCGATCGGGTTTTGAGGCACACACAATTGTTTATAATATATTCTTCTCCAAAGATGTGATCCTAACTTGGGACTTATCCAATGGATCTGCTCGACCACTTAAGAAATAAAAGTTAGGATCATAAATTTTAAGATTCCAAAGGATTATAAGCTCAATGTTTGTTTCATGATTTTTAAGACAAAGCCCTAGGCTAACTATTTGAATGTAATCAGCCTACCTTTTGAGTACAGTCACATGCATGGGATTTATATGGTTGGAAGGGTCGAACCAATTGTGGATATAGGTCATTTTGGGATAGAGGGAACTATCCAAGTCCTTGTGCTCACTCTGTGAACCCACCTTAGACCACTTTCTTAGTAATCCAAGCCTAACCTAGCTAATTAGGCCTGTGAGCTTTTCAAGGGTTTAGTGGTGCTGGAATAGAGTGGAGTCCTAAGGATTTGGGGGTTTTCAATAATCCATAAAGGGTATCTAGAACCCACTTTAGATTAATAAGATCCTTTTGTGATAAAAACTTATGCTCGAAAAACCCCCTGGACAAGGTTACAAGAGAATCTAGACTAGTTAGTGTTTGGCTAACCTTGGGTCTATAGAACATGATCCATTGGTGGATTCTCAACCCTTAGGGTCTAAGTAAAGTGTACCATCCCTTGGATTGGTTAGTTGGATCCTCTAGTGAAGAGTTTCACTCTTAGGCTTGGGTTTAGGGAAAGTGTCCCTAAAAGCTAAATTGCAGAGATTGGTGTTTTGGTTTAGGAAACTAAGTTGAGAACAAACGAGTGACTTGGCCTCTTGAACAAGTTTTTATACACCCTAGTAAGACAAGTGTGGGATTGGAGTACTTGAACAAGTAGTTTGAGGTAGCTATAAGGAGTTGGAGCCTACCTAGGTCTTCTTGCAGTGCACTCTGCATTAGGTGGTATCAGAGCCTGCTAAGACCTTGGAAGAAGTGAAAGATGGGGGATAGGATAGAAGATCCTCTAGGAGAGGAAGTTCCCACTATAATCGCTAATGTGGAATTGGCTAAAATTTTTAGGGAACAAGTAGCCATGAACAAGAAGATGGAAGAAGAGATAAAGAAGTTGAAGGACTGCAAACAAAAAAGGAAGAGGGAGGAGACTCTAAAGAAGAAGAAGAAGAAGAAGAAGAAGACATAGGGAAGGATAAAAGGAAGAACATACCTACAGAAGAAGTTTAGTTCCTTGAAGCCCTTGAAAGAGTTGGAAGGAGAGATAAAAAATCAGAAATTCCCATGTTTTGTGGGAAAATGAACCCTAAAGAATCTATGGATTGGGTAGAAGCTTTGAAGAATTACTTTGAGTGTGACAATGTCCCTGAAAATCAGAGGGTCAAGGTGGAAAAATCCAAAATGAAAGGCCATGCCTTAAGTTGGTGGAATTTTCTACAAAATGAAATGATCGAGGAAGAGAAGAACCCTATCTCAACATGGAAAAGGATGTTGGCAGAAATTAAAAAAAAAATAGTTTGTACCCGAGGACTATGAGATCACCCTCCATAAAAGGTTACAAAATCTAAGACAAAAGGACCTTGATGTGAGTGGGTACACCGAATAATTTCATAGAATGACCTTGAAGGCAAAAATTCCTGAGAGTGAGAAGCACAAACTTGCAAGGTACCTCAATGGATTGAAGTATAGCATTCAAGATGAAATGAGTTTATTCAACCCTGAATCAGTACATAAGTGCTTTCAAATGGCACTAAAAATGGAAGAAAAGAAAAAAGGAGAGGAGAACAAAACAACAGAGGTAGATGGAGTAATTTTAGAGGCAGAGGCAGGTTCAATGGTAGGGGTCCATTCCAAAGAAACCAAGGAGAGTTTAATAACCAGGATTAAGAAGGAGAGCACAGTAATAGAGGTAACTTTAGAGGTACGATATCAAACAATAGGGGGGTATTTTGTGGAAGAGGACCTAGTGTCTTCATTGGGAAATGTTTTAATTGCAATCAAATTGGACACCAATCCTTTAGATTCCCTGAGAAGAATAACACAAGTAGACAAGGAGGGGATAGAAGAGTACAACTCACCCAAGAAGATGACAGTCATAGTGTGTCCTCTTACCACTCTACAACTTCAAGGCCTGCAAATCTAGAGCAAGGAGAATGCCTCATGATGCAAAGGACACTCCTAAGAGTACCTACTATTGCAAAACCACCACAGAGGAAGTCATTATTCATAATAAGCTGCAAGGTGAACAAAAAGGTATGCAAATTTATAGTTTACTTTGGATCCATTGATAATATTGCATCTAGGGAGTTAGTTAATAAGTTAAAGCTGCATGTAATCCCTCACCCTTTCCCTTACAAAGCTTCTTGGTTGACAAAAGAGAAACAAACCATCATCAATGAACAAGTTTGGGTAGATTTTAAGATGGGGGAGTATACAGGTAGAGTTTTATGTGATATCATAGATATGGATGCATGTCATTTGTTACTAGGAAGACCTTGGAAATTTTATGTAGATGCCAAACATGATGGAAAGTCTAATGTGTATACCATAGTTAAGGATGGTGTTGAGTATGTCATGAATCCACTCCCTGATTGTGAGAAAGATAAACATGTGACTAGTAGTGTCTTGCATGTAAGACAAAAATAATTCATGAAGGTGCTAAAAGAAAAGGATACACCTTATTATGCATTAGTAGTAAGACCTCAAAAGCCACCATTGAAAGAGTCAAAGGTCGAGGCCCCCACTAGGGATGTAGGCCCCAAAGAACTCAAAGCACTGTTAGACCAGTATAAGGGTATCATAGATGAAAGTACACCAGAGTCCTTGCCACTTGAAAGAGAAGTGAATCACTACATAGACCTCATACCAGGGTCCACCCTTCCAAACAAAGCAGCATACAAGATGAACCTTGAAAAAGGCAGATTGAAGAATTGTTGTCAAAGGGTCTCAATAGGAAAAGCGTGAGTCCTTGCAGTCCTAGCACCCAAGAAAGAAGGCACTTGGAGACTATGTATAGATTCTAGGGAAATCAATAGGATAACCATCAGATATAGGTTTCCTATGCCTAGAATAGAGGATTTGATGGACTGTTTAGGGGGTGCAAGCTACTACTCCAAGATAGATCTCAAGAGTGGTTACCATCAGATAAGAATTAGAGGTGGAAATAAATGGAAGACAACATTCAAGACCATAGAAAGCCTCTATGAATGGCTTATGATGCCTTTTGGTCTCTCAAATTCCCCAAGCAATTTTATGAGACTAGTGAATGAAGTGTTGAAGCCTTTTCTCAATAAGTTTGTTGTTGTATACCTTAATGATATCCTAATTTTTAGCAGGAGCAAAGAAGAGCACCTCAACCATTTAGAAATGGTGATGAGGAAACTCCATGAGGAACAGTTGAAAATAAACATAGAAAAGTGTGTATTCCTTCAAGAAGAACTAGTGTTCTTAGGTTTTGTGATCTCCAAGAATAGTCTCAATATGGATCTTTCCAAAGTTGAAGCTATCCTCAATTGGCCACCTCCTATTGCTCCTTCAGAGGTAAAAATTTTACATGGTTTGTGTAGCTTTTATAGGAAATTCACCAAAAATTTTAGTGGCATATGTACTCCCATTATCAACACTATTAAAGGTGGAAGAAAATGCATCTTTACATGGACTAATGAAGCTAATGAGTCCTTTGAGTTGTTGAAGAAAAATATTGCAGAGAAACCTATCCTTGTCCTACTAGATTTTCACAAGGTGTATACAGTGGAATGTGATGCAAAACATAAATCCATTGGGGGACTCTTGATCCAAGAAGGGATATCCGTTGCCTTTTTTAGTGAGAAACTCAATGAAGCTAAGCAAAAATACTCAAACTATGACCTTGAAATGTATGCAATGGTTTAATCACTTAGGAAATGGAGACATTATTTTCTACCCAAAGAATTTGTGGTCTTTACTGATAATCATGCACTTAGATTTCTGAATAGACAGGTGAAACTTAACCATAGACATGTGAAATGGATAGAATTATTGCAGTCCTAAACATTTTCTATTAAGCATAAGAAAGGGATTGTGAACAAAGTAGCCGATGCTCTTAGTAGAAGACACATAACCATCCAAACTATTTAGTTGGAGAGTGGTGGAGTTCATGCAATGAAATATATGTATGCTATGGATGAAGATTTCAAAGAGGCTTACCAAATTTTCCTTGAGATGACAGACAAATACCACACTGATTTCTCATAATTTCTTGTGCAGGATGGTCTACTTTTCAAAGGTAGTTTATTGTGTGTCCCAAAAGGATCCATGAGGGAAAAAATTATCAAAGAAAAAAATTTTGGGAGCTTAGCTGGCCACTTTGGGGTGGATAAAACATTGGATCTTGTTAGAAGGTTCTACCACTAGCCCAAGTTGCAGACAGATGTCAGGAGCTTTGAGGAAAGTTGTTCAGTTTGTTAACAAGCCAAAGGGAACACCTCAATTGTAGGGTTGTACACTCCATTATCCATCCCTTAAAAACCTTGGGATTCAGTAAGTACGGACTTTGTCCTAGGTCTTCCAAAGACCATATTTGGATTTGTCAATATTTATGTTGTAGTAGACAGGTTTTCAAAGATGGCACACTTCATCCCTTATAGAAAAACTCATGATGCATCTCACATAGCAGGGTTATTCTTAAGAGGAGTTATAAGACTCCATGGACTGCCACTGTTAATCATATAAGATAGGAATCCTAAGTTTTTAGGACATTTTTGGAGAACACTATGGAGGAAACTAGGGACCAATGTTTCACTGTCATCTGCATATTACCCATAGTCTGATGCTTAGACAAAATTTATAAATAGGTCCCTTGGAAACCTTTTAAGATGCCTTACCCAAGAACATGGAGCCACTTGGGATGCCATCATAGCCCAAGTAAAATTCTCATTCAATGATTTAGTCAATAGGAGTACTGGTTTGACTCCATTTCAGATTGTATATGGCACTCAACCTAGAGGGGTATTAGAACTCAGAGACATCAAAGACATGGAAAAAATAAGTGCCATAGCAGAAGAATTTGCTGAAGTAATGAAGAACATCCATGAACAAGTGCAGACCAAACTACAGTATACCACTGGGAAGTATAAGGAACATGCAGATTAAAAGAGCAGATTATTACAGTTCAAAGTGGGATATATGGTGATGATTCACCTCAAGAAAGAGATACTACCCAAGGAGAAATATACAAAGCTTATGATGAAAAATATTGGCCCTTTCAAGATTTTGAAGAAATGTGGCAATAATGCCTAAAAGATTGATTTACCTTCTCACATTGCTTTGTCTGCTATTTTTAATGTTGCAGAAATCTATGCTTATAAAGGTGTTATTAGTACAGATGATATTGTAGGTACTTTAGAACATCCTACACTCCAACCACTCAAGGACATGCCCCAAACACCTCCTCCTGAGATTTAAAGCATTCTAGATAAGAGAGTGAACAAGAAGACTAGGAGGGCAACTTACTATGAGTACTTAGTCAAATGGAAAAATCAACTCATTGAAGATGCTACCTGGATGACCCTTGAAGACATTCAGAAAATAGGCTATACACTTGAAGACCTCCCAACTCAAGAGACTTAAGTTACTTTTTCCATGGGGAGTATGGTGCAGGGAACCTCCTGCAGTTTCTATTTTGATGCTAGGTTATTTGTAATAAGGTGTGAATCCTTTGGATCAACCTAGTATGTGTGTGTGGGTCTATTTTGTAAGGTGAAGGACCCTAAGGTAAGTTATAAACCTTAAGGGTGCCTCAAACCATGTTAGACCAGGTCTAGTCTCTTTTAGCTATCTAGTCCTTAGGTTGAATTTTATGTTTTTTAGCCTTAGCATAGGTTCTTGGCATATTTTATATCACTCCCAAATCCTTGGGGGTTGGTAGTGTTGGCATCTTTCTTAAAATTGCAACTTTGACAAATCTTGCTAAATTGTTGTCTTTTTGCAAAATGTTGCATGAGCAACTTTTACAAAATGTTGCTCGAGGAGTGACAACTTGATTTGAAATGGCCACAACAACTTCTTGGAGAATTTTTAATGCCAAGATGATGCTATTTGATGTCCTTATGCCTTCTAGGAAGGTTAGAAGTCACAGTGTACGGAGCTTGACGTTTAGAGAAGGAAATATAAGAGTTTTCTGAGTCATTCTATGTGTGTACGACCTGGTACAGATTCATTTGGTGAAACCACTTGCATTAATTTATGATGTTTTGAGTTATCTTACCATTCTAGTTGGTTTCATCCATTTTTGTGAAGTTACATAGGAGTTAGAGCATTTTGTTTGGTCACTGCCTGAAAAGCCCTATTTTCCTAGGTCTGCTCCAAAGATGTGATCCTAACTTGGGATTTACCTAGTGGATCTACTCGACCACTTGGGAAGTATAAGTTAGGATCATGCATTTTAATATTCCAAAGGATTAGAAGCTCAATGTTTGTTTCATTATTTTTAAGACAAAGCCCTAGGCTAATTATCTCAATGTAATTAGCCTGCCTTTTGAGTGCAGTCACATGCATGGGAGTTATATGGTTGGAAGGGTCAAACCAATGGTGGATATAGGTCATTTTGGGATATAGGGAACTATCCAAGTCCTTTTTCTCACTCTATGAACCCACCTTAGACCACTTGCTTAGTAATCCAAGCCTAACCTAGCTAATTAGGCCTGTGAGCTTTTCAAGGGTTTATTGGTTCTGGAATAGAGTGGAGTCCTAAGGCTTTGGGTGTTTTTAATAATCAATAAAGGGTATCTAGAACCCACTTTAGATTAGTCATATCCTTCTGTGATGAAACGTTATGCTCGAAAAACCCTCTGGACATGGCTACAAGAGAATCTAGACTAGTTAGTGTTTGGCTAACCTTGGGTCTATAGAACGTGATGCATTGGTGGATTCTCAACCCTTAGGGTCTAAGTAAAGTGTAACATCTCTTGAAGTGAGAACAAAAGAGTGAATTGGCCTCTTGAACAAGTTTTTATACACCCTATTAGGACAAGTTTGGGATTGGAGTACTTGAACAAGTAGTTTGAGGTAGCTATAAGGAGTTGGAGCCTACCTAGGTCTTCTTGCAGTGCACTCTGCATTAGTTTTCTTTTTTATTAATGAATGATTCTATCAATGACTAAGGGGGAGATTATTAGATTTGGATGTTGATGTTATCATTATTGTTGTCATTGATGTCAACATATCCCATACTTTTATGTGTAGTGGATAATTTGGTGTTCTGGTATACTATGCTCCAGATGATGTGCCGTAAAGATTTATCTTTAGCCATGTCAGTACTGGTCCCATTTATCTTGCAACATATTGTAGTTCATTTGTTTGGTTCCAATCCTATCTGCAAAGTGGTCATTGTGCTTCTATTCAAGTATTCACATTATAATGTATAGATCCTACCCATTGGTTATGAAGATCTCAAAGATGGCGTAGTGTGCTATTATTTGTGAGGCGTGTTGTATTGAAGGATGTGGTCTATGTTTCATTCCTTACCATCATAGGAATGCTTCAGTGTGACCTATTTCAAATTGGATTAGGCTAACATTGTTTTTGGCATGAATTGGTATAAGAGAGTGATGATTCTATTTATTATATGATGCTTGTATGAAAGTAATATGCAAAGTGAATATGAATTTGACAAGGGAAGATTTGTGTATTGATGTATATGCAATTTGGTGCAACCGGTTACTGATTGTTACATCAGTTCTATGTTGGTGATTATTGGTGATAACGACTTCAGTGGTGGATTCATTTTCATTTCTTATATTCTAGCAGTGAGCCCACTTGTACTGGTAGTGAGCCTAATTGTATTGGCAATGAGCCATTCTATTTTTTAGGTAGTTATCCCAACCAACATCAAGCCTTACTTGTAGAAAGTAAACTGATAGTGAGCCCTTGTAAAAATCACCTTAATTGGTGTCACCTTAACCAACATTCTTTTCATGAGAATTAGTTTCTTCGTGGTTTTTCCCATGTTGGGTTTCCACATAAATTTTGATGTTCATGGTGTTGATGTTTTGTGCTTTCATGTTTACACCTATTATAAGTTTCTAATTGCTTAAAGTATTTACCAATACCTTTATTGGCCCAATATTTGGCCACACATGCTTGCAAGAGGGAAAGATGCTTGTCTTTATGGTTGAGGTTCCACCATATGAACCTTTCAGCACAATTGTTTCTTCTATTATCTATAATGCCATCCTTAGAGATTTTATTCCTTATCACATCCCATGCTATCTAGATAGATTTAAAGACAAATAATCCAGAGGGTCTAACAACAAACTACGCAACAATGATGTCACAAAAGAGAAGATCAACCCAAGAGGGCTTTGATTTGGAACAACTTTAGAGATATTATATATAATAAAAATTTCCAAGGTTCTTCCCCTTGTAAAGCCTTAAAGATCCATTGAACTGTTAGAGAGATTCCTTGTAATATGAGATCCTTCAACCCCAAACCTCCTTGCACTTGCTCATAGTGCACCAAGACAATTTCATAGATCATGCCTCTTCTTGTTACCTTTTCCATTTTTCCATAGGAATTCCCTTATCTCTTTCTAAATATGATTAAATTGATACTAACTAAGAAACCATGCAGATGAGTAATAAATATTGGAGGATAGAATTTTTGGTAGACCTTTACTGTATCTACCATACAAAGGTGTACTTCTTGTTCCATCTCTTAAATTTATTGTCAAATTTTCCTTGAATCCATAAATACATCTCTTTGAGGTTGGGGCTGTTGGCAAATGAAATCCTCAGGTATCTTACTTGATGGCCTGGTCCTCCCCTCAAAATTGGGTACTTATTAAATTATTCGGGTGATTTTTATTCCATCCAAGCATGAATGATTTGGGAAATGATATTTTACTTTTAGAGGCAACACAAAAGAGATCCATCTTATTCATCAAGGTCTCCAGATTTGCTTCTTCTAAGGAAATTAATATCGTTGTATCATTAGAAAATTGGATATTAGATAGATCTTCTTGGTTAGGAATAGTGATGTGTTTCACTTTAGGGGAGAGCTAATTTTCCCTTAGAAGATAGTACATGGCATCAACAGACAACAAAAAATAGCACGCGCAAGGGGGCATCCCTACCTGATGGATCTAGATAAAAAGAATATTTTAAAACCTCATTCTATTAACTTCCACCATTTCTTTGGCATCTTGTATAAGCATGTTGACCATATGACATAATTTCTTAGGGAAACCCATACCATCAAACATCATATGGATGAAGTTCCATTCTATGCGGTCATATTATTTCTCAAAGTCAATCAATAATATGGAGGTAGATTGATTAGATTCTTTCACTTCATTGCCTCCTATCAGGTAAAAAGGTTCTCTAGAATATATCTCCCTCTTAAAAATCCAGTTTAAGTGGAATTGAGAACTTTGGGAAGGACATTTTCTACCCTTTTAGCCAAAATTTTAGCAAGAATCTTATAAGACACATTGAGTAGTATTATAGGACTCCAATTTTTAATGAGAGTCTTGTCTCCATCCTTGGGGATAAGCTAAATAAGCCCATTATTAATCTTATCCCCAAGAGATCCCTCCTCTAGAGCTTCATTATACATCTCCACCAACACCTCTCTGATCCATGCTATAATTTTCTTGTAAAAATCCACTGGTAGCTCATTAGTCCCAAGAGCCTTATTATTATTATTGAGATCAAGAATAGCCTTATTTATCTCTTCTATGGTAATCTCTTTACTTATATTATAATTGTGTCCATTCCTTCTAGTTTTTTGGGGATAATGCTACAATTCTTAGTTCTGGCAACTTCCTTCTCATACTTATTATCCTGTGATTTAAAGAGGTTTCCATAGAAGTCTTTGAAGGCATTTAAGATTTCCATTTGATTAGTAATATTCTTATCAATTTCCCAAATGTTCTCTATGTTTTCCTTGGCTTTCTTGCACTTAAGGATCTGAAAGAACAATTTGGATCCTTTATCCCCATGCTCAAGCCAATTTAGTATGGCCCTTGTCTTAAGGTCCATAATTATAACATTTTGTACCCTTCTTAATGCATGCTTATCATGATAGAGGGAATCATTGGTGTCCTTATTAGAATAATATTATTGTAATGCTTCTCCAATTTTATGCAAAACATTGTGCAAATTAGTCTCCACTCTACTCATATCCTTGGCTTTACTTCTTCCCACTGTCTGAAAGAGTCCCTTCCACTAGAAACATTCTAATTCCATCTTTCCCTAGCACCATGCAGGGTTTTATTTTTTCTCTATTAAGGAATCTAATGATACCAAATGCCTGCAACACATCCTCATCTTGGAGCAGCCTAGTGTTCAAGGCAAATGTCTCCCTTTTACCTCTATGCACCTCTCGGGGATTACTTAGTTCAACGGTAGCATGCACTCAATGATGGTCAGATAGAGTATAATGGGTCACCCTGACACAACCTTCATTTTCATTTCTTTTAAAATGAAATTCATATTTTTTAGCATAAAATCTATCGATTCTATAATAGATCCTTACTGAGAATTGCACCATGTATTCCAAAAATATTTAAAAACTCATTTTTTCCCTTGCCATAAGATCAAACAACCTCAACTTGTTAATCATTCTATTCCAGAAAAACCTCTCTCCACCTTTCCATTCAAACTTATATCCTTTGAATTTGTTTGAAGGACATTCAATCATGTTAAAGTCCCCACCAAGGATCCAAGGTATCTCTTCCAACTAGGTCATGCACTTCCAAAGATCAATTCTCTCCCGGTAGTCATAAGAAGCATACAATGAAAAGACTCCCACCTCCTTATCATTCATCTTTAAAATGATCGAGCACACTCTATTATAGGGAGAACGTCCCCATATGAATAACTATTTACTTCACTTAAAACATAATAAAATGGTTTCTTCTCCTTTACCCTTAGAGTGGTTAGTATTGAAGTACACCAAATCTCTCCGTATGCATTTTAAATTTATTTCAAGTGAAAACTAAACAACCTTTAGTTCTTGCAAAAAGAAAAATATCTACATTCTTATGAAATCTTAAGAACCTTTTGACAACATACTTTTTGTCAGGGGATTCCAAATCCCTAGATGTTCTAAGAAATACAGTTTAACTTTAACTCTATGGGCATGATTTGGGGTTTAGTATCCATTGGAGCCTGGAAAGTCTGGTAACATTTAGTCAGCTTCCCTTTAGAGCCTCTTGTGGTTTCCTTGGATGCAATGGATCCATTGGGTCTGCCTCTATTTTTTAAGGATAAATACATGTATTGAACTAGATGAGAAAGTACCATATCTCCTAGTTCTCTTCTTTCTTTTAGGGCCTACCTTGCTCAATTAGTTTTCAGAGTCTCCCTATCCTTGATAGCCTCAAGCAACATGTCATTAACCTGGTTATGCCTATATGGCATAATTTCCCAAGCATTAGCATCTCCCTACTCCTTAGGAACAACCATTTTGTTCCCTCCAATATCAAGGAAAAGCCCATCATAATGGTTAGAGAGGTCACCATCCATGGCATCATCCTGACGCTGGTTACTAATTATCTCTATCACATGGGGAGGCTGGTTATCTGCACATATATTTTTTATTGATAGATTGAGAGTTGAGCTCCTCATTCCTAGGGCCCACAATTAGACACCTGGTGCAATGGCATGGGGCCTCTTTACCCACAATCGTGGTCTCATCCCTCATAGAGAGGGCATTTTGAGATGACTGTTCCATGGGTTGTTCAACAGAGACATTGTGGTTTATGCTAGTTTTCTTATTCACTTTCTTAGAATAAATATGAGCTTCAATCCTTTTCCTGATGTCAGAGATCTTCTTAATTTTTTAAGATACCATTTTTTGTGTATTTTGAGTCCTGCATTTAACAGAGCTCGGGTCTGACCTCCAAGAGCCCGCGATTCTTCAAAAGCATTGGCAAGGGAAGGGATAGCGGGAGCAACCTAGGTATGAAAGGCCTCTTTAATAGAAGAATGTAGGTTATCAAGTTCCTCCACAATGGAGGGGGGAGGTTCAACAATGGGGATAGAACTAGGAGGGGGGATCTCTCCATTAGAGAGGGGAGAAACCAGGATAGGGTTCACAAGTGAAGCCTCAATAGAAGGGGGGGGGGGTGTCAAAAAATATAGACCTCCCAACAATAGGATTGTAAGCCCATTTGGGATTAGACTTAGGCATATTGACCTCTTGGCACCCAATTACATCAACAACATTCTTATTGTTCCTCAGAAGAGGGAAGTTTTGCCTTAGATGACCTTCTTTTCTGTAAAGAAAGCAAACATTTAGACCACCCAGGAACTCAATTTGGCATTAAAAGTGTTCCTCATCAAGCTCAATGTTTATCTGCCATGGGAGATCAACCCCAGGCTTAACAAAAATCAAAAGACAAGCATCCATCTCAGCGAAAATAGATGCAACCTTGTCAATACACGGTACATTACCCAATGTTTCCAATGTTTGTGGTATCCATTTCCAAAGGATAGGAGGGATATTTTTAACAGTAATCCACCCAGGACATGATAATGCCGCAATTTATTGATTGTTTTCTTTACTAGGGGTCCACCCAATAGCCCTAAAGAAACCACTTCCAATAGACCAGAATTCCATTTTTAACACTTCCTTTTGACTATTGGGCTCATTGAAGAATATAGTGAAGAACCCTCTTTAAATCATACGACAAGATGATAATTTAAACCCTAATTTATTAAACCACATATATTGGAACTAATTATTCATATAACTCCTAGAAGGCATTTTGGAAATATCAAGAATAGAAAGAAAGATTGCAACCTTGTTAATCCTAGTCCCTCTTTGTTTAATTCCCCAGTCATTTTAGAATTAGGCATAATTAACAAGGTCGTGTCTGTAGAGAACTTACCCATGGGTCCTCCATCATTCGTGCAAGCCTAGGATGCATCTTTGGAAACAACAAACTTTTCCCTAGACATAGAGTTCTGGCCTCCTTCGAGCACTGCTTCCTTAAACGACTTGTCTCCAGCTGCACCAATCTAAGAATGAGAGAACCACCATAGTCATTTCCCATACAAGGGCACAATAAATGGGAAATAAAGATAGGAAGGAGGCTGACCCTTCGCCTAGAGCGAGCCTATGCTCACACGCACTAAAGGCCTCCTTAGAAAACCCTAAGTTGCAGAGCAGTCCAAGCGAATTCTAATTATTCAGATTTTTTCAATCTTTAAAATGATATGTGATTAAAGAAATAATAATATTAAAATCTATATTAACTTGAATAACATTACTTTTTAAAATTATTATTATGGTATTTTAAAATAAATTACGAATATTTGTATTCACAAATTTATTTTTAAGAAACAAATTTTAATAATATTTTACTTTAAAAACTTGAAACTTTAGAGACTATTATATCAAAAGATGATTAAAAAAGTTACACAACGAAGATCATAAAATAGTTTTATTTTTTATTTATTTTAACTTTAAATTTGGTTTTACTTGTGACTTTTAATCTAGAAGTTAATTTTTTAGCTTTTTCAATGTTGATATAGTTTATTTTTATTTTTGATGATTTATTTATTTATTGGTTCCCAAAAATAATTGATTTTAATATAGTTTATTTATTTTTTTACTTCTAATTTTTTAATTTACTTAAGAATTTAATTATACGAGTTTATATTTCAATTAATATTAATATTGTTTGTGATATAGTGAGAGAGAAATAAGAGGGAGATATTTCTTGTTCTCTCTCTAACATAACATGAGTATCACTAATGGAGCCTAATTATCTTCTTGTTTAAGAGGTTTTGTTTCAATTATCTTTAGATCTCTATTAGCTTTAAGCTATAACTTCTCTATTGATATTTTTGTTGCAAAAACAATATTATTTTTTAATAGACAACCAATTTACTCCATGTGTTGCAAAAAATGTATATGAAAAATATGCCAAAAAAATACACCAAAATTTTCTCATTAAATGTACAATTGCTAGTTAAGATTCAAATTAACTAATGATATTGCTTCACTACATCATCTAGATGCTATGAGTGCTACGTGTACCATTCAATCTCATCATTTGAGTAAAAAACAACACAATTGAATCTTGATAGCAATATTATATTGACGTGATGTGGAATTAATTAGAATTAATTGATTGATATCGAAAGCGTTAGAATTGATTAATTGATATGCAAAATACATTAGATTATTTTGATTTTAATTAATTATTGTTCACTGTCAAATGCAGGTTTAAGGAGCGAGCGGCGAAATTACTCAGAAGCTTTTGTGTCCACTAAACCAAATAAAATCTATTACGGCCCTTGACCATTCATTGGAAGCAGTCGAAAAGTCTATTGAGAAATTTCCTCGTCGTTCCGCCGAAATTTCTTCCTACTGAAACTGAAAATAACGAAGAAGGACGCATGGTAGTGGAATTACAATTGAACACTCTCAGGTCGGTAACGCAGATGTTTCATCTGCTCACCTTTTCCTTCGCTATAAAAGCTTCTTCTGCTCTCAAGGCAATCCCACAATTTGGCAATGGAGATGTGGTCGAATCTCGGGACGCTCACGGCGACCGTTTTCTTCGTGGGAACAATGGCCA
>MU227218.1:1880152-1891327 GCA_018584345.1 Thuja plicata
CTTAGGGCTTTCTTTTCTGAAGTAAGACATCTTGATCTACCTTAAGCTGTTAGGCTTCTTCTCCAAGGCACTTGGCTCTGATACCAATTGTTAGAATAGTCCCAAAGGATAACTGAGAGGGGGGGGGTGAATCAGTTATCAGTTACTTTAGTCTCTTTTTACTTCTTTAACATTAGTGTACAACAAAGTGAATGCATAATCAGATAACACAGTACTCAACACACAATTTGATTATGGGGAAACTAAATGGTAAAAACCCCGGTGGGAATTAGCACCAACAATAAACTATACTTGTTTGTAGTAATCCCTGTTAGAAGATATTTCAACCCTATTAGGAGTTGTACAATACAATGCAATAAGTATAGTGACCTGGTTAAAGGTCGGACCCTGTTAGGGGTGGTGGACTCACTGTCCAAAAGCTTACTGCTTGATGGTGAAGGCTACAACCTTCTAATTAACAGATATGCACTATATCTGATGATAAATTGTAGAGTAGACCTACTATCTTGATCAGTTCCAGTGTGTTACAATCTTTCACTTCTTCTTGACATAGATCCTTGATGAATGAACCAACTCTGATAATCTGCTCTGTACATCTTTCTTCACATTTCGTATCATTCACACTTGGCGTATCATAATTGAACTACCATAAGTATCTTCTCTGAATTAGAAGGTCATGTCAGCTCTTAGAAACACTTCATCAATATCTTAGTTGGCTTAACTAAGCACACAAACAATATTAAGTCCACGCAAGTCAATGCTGAACAGACGCGACGCTTCACTGAGTTGGCCTCACCAATTTAACCATAACTTTGCAATCATCTTGAAACATGTTTGGCGCCTTTGGATTTGTATCAAAAAATCATAACTAATCATGAATATACACACGCATATCCTGAAGATAGGCGCAACTCATGTAACATGTTATATATGTCAGTCCTAATCAGTTATGCTTCCAGAACTGTAACTGCTAATAACAGAATTGCATAACTTTACTGAAACATCATATCTGGGTCTGCGTGTATGAACACAACATAATAAACATGTCACAAACATGTATCAATCCACACAAGTCTTCATGTCATCAAATTTTGATAAGTTCATACAGAATTACTACTGTGTATTATATGTTGTCATCAATGACAAACATACAAACAATCAACTGCTTAGAATCAAATCTCCAACAAAATCTACTCCTACTCTCTTACAAAAGATTTCAACTATATAACTATCTCTCAGAAATATCTCCAAAATATCTCATGCTCCTTCAACAAATTCAACCACCTCACACAGATGGCATGGTCGAGCCATAAATGACCCTCCCATCACTGGAACAGGTGTCACTATTCATCAAAGATAAAAATGACACGTTGAGAGCCGTTGCGGTTGACCCAGCTGGTCACAAAAATCACATCATGTGTTTCTTGGGCTGTTAACTGACATAACCGAGCAACATACCGCCATAATCAAGTACCAGTCTCGAGTGTCAAAAAAAACTTTGCCTTCGATACTCGAGCGCTAATCAACAACCCAAAATCTAAGCAACCCCGAGCAACATCACTGAGTAACAACCCTGATCACCAAGTGTAACCCGAGCGATATTACTGAGAGACAGTCCCGAGCATTCTGCACAGCATACCTGAGAAACCTAGTGCAAATCGAGAAAGATTCTCAAGTAGTATTACCGAGCTTGCCCGATCATCAGTATAACTTAGTGCCACTTTATCAATTTCGGTTGCTAGAGCCTTGTTGGATTTCTAGAGTTTTATAAGCTACCTCAACACAATTAAACTAGGAAACAACTATCTAGCAACTACTATGTTAGTTCACCGATTGACCTTGGTCATTACAAAAATGGTGGAACAAAACACCTTACAAATCGAAAAGATTTCTATCCTAGAAATGTTCCTAAACTTAGGTGCTCTTGCACCATACTCCCCCCAAAAAAAGAAATCAACTTCCAGGTGATTGGAGTAAGTCAAGATTGATTCCTAACTTCTTGAAATCAGTTTCTTGCACCCATGTAGCCTCTGAATCTGCTTGTCCGTGCCATTTGACTAGATGTTCCATGTAGATCTGCCTTCTAGTCTTCTTGGCAACTCTTGAATTGAGAATCTTCTCTGCCTTCAGTTTCGGTGTAACAGGAAGTTTGAGAGCTCTGAGATCCTTGACACCTCCTATGAGATCAGAATATCCTCTAGGAATTGGTCCTTTGTAGGATACCAAATCTGCCACATTGAAAATAGGAGATAATCCTATGTCTACAGGAAGATCAATTTTATAAGCATTAGACCCATACTTTGCCAAAATTGCACAAGGGCCTATCTTCCTCATCTTAAGTTTACTCTGAACTCCTTTCTACAACCTTGCTTTGTTTAGGTGCACCATGACCAAATCTCCAACTGTAAACTGAATTTCTCTTTTCCTTGCATCGACCTTCTGCTTGGTGTGAGATGTACTCTCTATCAATGCTTCTTTAACTGAGTCATGGACCTCCTTCATGGATTGATAAAAATCTTCAGCATACCCACTCCTCTCTGCATTTTTTCCAAGATCCCTTAATTCACATATACCCCTGAGATGATTCCCATACACTATTTCAAAAGGGCTCTTTCTAGTGGATCGATTGACTGTATCATTGTATGCAAATTATGCTTGAGCAAGTAAATGATCCCATGATTTTTCATACTCCTTAGTGAAGCATCTCAAAATATTTCCTAAGCTTTGATTCACCACTTCAGTTTGACCATCGGTCTGTGGATGATATGTTGAGCAAAAAGAAATATTTGTACCAAGCTTCTACCATGAGGTTTTCCAAAAATGACTCATGAACTTGGAGTCTCTATCTGATACAATACTCAAAGGTAATCCATGTATCCTTATTTCTTTTCTAAAGAACAAATTTTCTATGTAACATGCATCATGTGTGGTCTTACATGGCACAAAGTGAGCCATCTTGCTAAACCTATCAACAATCACAAAGATGTTGTCCATTCCTCGCTTCGTCTTCGATAGTCCAATGAAGAAATCCATACTAAGGCATTCCCATGGTCTATTTGGGATAGGAAGGGGCTGATACAATCCTGCATTGGATGAAGTCCCTTTTTCCTTCTAACAAACCATACAAGTCTCTACATACTTTTGGACGCCCCAATTTATTCTTGGCCAATAGTAATACCTCTTGACCAATTCTAGAGTCTTGTTTAACCCAAAATGTCTACTTAAGGAACCATTATGCTTTTCTTGTACTAGGTTCTCCCTCATGGAACCTCTCAATACACAGAGTTGTCCTCCCTTAAATAGAAGACCTTCTTGAAGAATATACTCTGAATACTCACTATGAAAATGATTTTGATACTCTTGACATACCTTATATGCTGCTGCAAAATCTTCATCTGCTGGATACAGACCTTTGAAGCTTTCAATGCCAATGCTCCTTAGCTGAATTTCTTACACTGTGATTAACCTTCTACTCAATGCATCTGCTACTTTTTTCTACACTCCCTTCTTATGCTTTATGGCAAAAGTATAGGCTTGTATATACTCCACCCATTTAATATGCTTATGGCTTAGTTTATCTCGTGAACTTAGAAAAATCAAAGCCTGATTGTTGGTAAAGACTACAAATTCTTTGGGAAGGAGATAATGTCTCCATTTCCTTAGTGCTTTCACTAATGCATACAATTCTAAATCATATGAGGAATACTTCCTCTTTGCATCACTGAGTTTATCACTATAAAAGGCTACTGGCTTTCGTTCTTGACTAAAAACTGCACCGACAACAATGTTACTAGCATCACACTCCACAATAAATAATTTGTCAAAAAAAGGAAGTGTCAAGATCAGTTGAGTCGCTATCCTCTTCTTTAGATGCTCAAATCCTTCATCAGCCTACTCATTCCATTGGAGCTTTCCTTTCATACCTCCTTTGATGGTATCTAAAATAGGTGTGCTGATTGCACTGAACTGTTTGATGAACTTCCCATAGAAATGTGCTAAACCATGGAAGCTTTTGACTTCAATTGCTGATTTTGGTGTAGGCCAATTCAAAATTGCTTCCACCTTGCTGATATCCATCTTCAAGTTACCCTCTGAGATAAAAAACCTAGATACACCAACTCTTGCTTCATGAACTCACTCTTTTCCAAGTTGATTGTGAACTTTTCTTTGTGCAACCTTTGCATTACCATTTGTAGATGTCTAAGATGACCCTCTTTTGTTTTTATGAACACCAAGATGTCATCTAAGTACACTACAACCCATTTTCCAATGAATTCCTTTAAAACCTCATTCACCAACCTCATAAATGTGCTTGGGGCATTTGACAACCCAAAAGGCATAACAATCCATTCATATAGTCCTTTGGTGGTCTTAAAAGTAGTCTTGCACTCATCTCCCCCTTTAATTCTAATATGATGATATCCACTCTTAAGATCTATCTTGGAGTAATATCTAGCTCCACCAAGACAATCCATCAAATCTTCTATCATTGGTATTGGGAACCTATACTGAATAGTTATCTTATTTATGGACCTAGAATCGGTACACAACCTCCAAGCACCATCTTTCTTTGGGGCTAGTACCATGGGAACAACACAAGGACTTATGCTTTCTCTAATCAACCCCTGGTCAATTAGTTGTTGGATTTGGTTATAAATCTTTGCATTCTGCTATGGGGTCATCTTATAAGAAGCTTTGTTTGGAAGTGAAGCTCCTGGGATAAATTCAATTTGATGACTAATAGATCTCGCAGGTGGTAGGATAGCTGGTTGACCATCACTAACTATGGCCTGGTATTGAGTTAACAACCTTTGGATCTCTAAAGGCAACTCTTCCTTTTTATTTCCCTTTCCACCTTTTGGCTTTAAAATCAAATCAAAACCTACTCCATCTTCTTCTTCCAAAGTCTTTAAGAATTATTTCCCACTGAGCAACAGTAGGTTGGGACCTCTTTTCTTTTCTTTTTCTTCTTCCAAGGTTGACTGTACCCTGAAAGTTATTTCATCCTTCTTGAAGGGATAGGAGTTCTAAACTCCCTCATGCATTGCAGCTCGGTCAAACTACCAAGGTCTACCTAATAGAACATGACACACATCCATGGGCAGGACATCACACAAAACCCTAGTCCTTATACCTCCCTATGGAAAATTCTACCCAAGTTTGTTCGTTGACTATTACATGTTGATCTTTATTCAACCAAGTAACTCTATAAGGATTAGTGTGAGGTATCCTTGTCAATTTTAACTTCTCAATAGCCTCTAAAGAAGCTATATTATCAGTAGAACCTGAATCTATGATAACTTTACAGACCTTACTGAGTACCTCGCATTTGACTCAAAACAAAGATCTTGTTTGGATTGGATCTTCTTTGATGGGTTCCTTGAGGAGTGCTCTCCGGACCATAAAATACTCTCCCATCTCTGATCCTATGGGGATTTATGCAGTCTTGCTGCTAGAAGACTCTTCTTGCACATAGTTATCTCTTTTCTCTTCTCCTTGTGAAGTAGAGCTCTTTGTAGGACACCGATATGCAGGATGCCCAAACTATTGACAGTTATAGAACTTTATTGAAGAGAAGTAAGATCCTCTTCCTTGGTTATCAGTTCTTCCTCTTGAACTGTTACTTGAACCTCTTCCTTGATTGAAACCACCTCTAGTGTTACTGGACTCTCCTTGATTCTCTATGATTTTGTTCTCACTGTGATTCTTAGCTTCTAGATTTCTTCCTCCATATGCTCCTCTATGACCTCTATTGTCTCTTCCTCTACCTCTACTATTTGAATATTGTTTCTTCTTGAACTTCTCTTCCACTTTAAGGGCTAGTTGATAGCATTGATGCATAGTCTTGGGGCTTAAGAGACTGATCTCTTCTTGAATACTCCATTTTAGGCCATTATGGTATCTTTCCACCTTTAGGCTTTCCTCTTCCATTACATGAGACCTTAAGCATAGCTTATGAAAATCTTCTGTATAGGCACTGACTTCTAAGTCTTTCTGCCTTAGATTCTACCTTTTCTTGTGCAATTGCACTTCATAATCATCAGGAAGGTAAGTTTCCTTTATCTTTGCCACCATACCTTTCCAACTTGTTATGGGGTTCTTTCCTCCTTTTTCCCTTTCATCTTGGACAAATTTCCACCAAGTGAGAGTAGTTCCTCTCAATCTCATCTTGGCTATTTTGACTTTCCGAGCTTCAGTCACACTATCACAATCAAAGTAATTTTCAAGAGCTTCTATCCAGTCCATGATTAATTCTAGATCCATTTTGTCACTAAATAGAGGCACACCTTTTAAGGACCTACCACTCATTGCCTTCAATGCTTTCAAGAATGGATCTTCTTGAAGCACATGGTCTGGCTTTGGGATCATGTCCTCCTCGACCACTGATTTACCCTTCTCATCAGCTTCTTTCATCCGTTCACTGACTACTGTAGTTTAAAGCTGCACTTCTTCTGGTTTGCATGCCATTTCGACTAACTGTTCCTTCAGAAGTCTGTTCTCCTCTCTTCATTCTTCGACATCTCTTGCCATTTCTGCATTGGATACCATGTTAGATGAATTCACAAACTCTTCTGAAAATCACACCCAAACAACACAAGCCTAATTATCTAACTTTCTTTGATACCAATCTGATGTAGAACCCAAATCTAGTTGTTACCGAGAGTCAGCTTGACTCTACTTCAAGGTCACTGAATGGACCTTATAGGGTATTATCAAACCCTAACTTGAGGAAATCACTAAGATCTTCACCTCAAGTGCTCTAGACTTGGTTCTCACTGTAAAGTTACTATCTCATGCTGTAGAATCTATTAGGGTAGATCCACCCTCCAAGCTAAATCGACTGGTTCAACCTAAATAATAGGATAAGACACACTGCACATGGATTCCATCACACAAAATGGTCAAGATGATTCTCCAAATACTTTCTGTATTTACAGAATCTATTCTATTATAAAATATAATACGTTCCTTTCTTCTGTCTACTTTCTACTCACTACTTTCTACTCCTACTCTCTTACAAAAGCTTTCAACTATATAACTATCTCTCAGAAATATCTCCAAAATATCTCGTGCTCCTTCAACCACCTCAACCACCTCACACAGATGGCATGGTCAAGCCATAAATGACCCTCCCAACACTGGAATAGGTGTCACTGTTCATTAAAGACAAAAATGACATGTTGAGAGCCGTTGCGGTTGACCCAGTTGGTCACAAACGTCACATCCCGTGTTTCTTGGGCCGTTAACTGACATAACTGAGCAACAAATAACCATAACTGAGCATTAGTCCCGAGCATCAAAACAAACTTTACCTTTGATACCCAAGCGCTAGTCAACAACCCAAAATATAAGAAACCCTGAGCAACATCATCGAGTAACAACCCCGAGCACCAAATGTAACCCGAGCAACATTACCAAGCGACATTCTCGAGCATTGTGGACAGCATACCAAAGCAACCTACTTCAAACTGAGAAATATTCCCGAGTAGCATTACCGAGCAACAGAGTTGCCCGATCATCAGTATAACTTAGTGCCACTTTATCAATTTCGGTTGCTAGAGCCTTGTTGGATTTCCAGAGGTTTATAATCTACCTCAACACAATTAAACTAGGAAACAACTATCTAGCAACTATGGCTTTTGTTCACCGATTGACTTCGGTCATTACAAAAATGGTGGAAAAAAACACCTTAGAAACCAAAAAGCTTTCTATCCTAGAAATGTTCCTAACCTTAGGTGCTCCTGCAACAGAGACAAGGTTGTCTAGTTATACAATAAGTTACAAGATCCCATTAAAAAACAATCTGGGATATATTGATAATTTTCATCCTCTTTACAAAATTACATAACAATACAAAAAAATATTTCTATTTTTTTAATTGGGTTATAATAATAATAATAAAATGGACTACTTTATATGGAAAATCTAGAACATCAATTAAACAAATGGAGGTTGTGATACTCATCAAGGTCACCATTAAAGAACAACAATTTCCATAGTAGTAATACTTATGACATCTACAATACTTGTGATACCTATAAAAATTATAATAGATGAAAACATACAACAAAAGAAATCCCCTTCAAAAATGGAGGAAAATTGAAGTGATACACTGGAAAAAAGCCTTGATGTTAGTTTTCTTGTTGAGTTTGGGCCCTTTCTCAATTGACTGAATAAAAATATTTAAATAATATTCCTATGGTTAGAGAAGTATATCAATAATTTTTAAATCTTACAAATAAATCAATATCATATTATGGTCTTAAAATAACACTATTTATTGTTTGACTTGTTAAAAATAGATTTTTTTTTTCAAATATATTATCACATTTGTTCTACAAACCACCTAATTTTAATTAAAATTTATTGACAAAGTCAATATTTACACAACATTCCTATGGTTAGACACATATCCAACAATTACAAAATCTTACTGCCTATAAGAAAGACATCAAACTTACCAAAGCATTCATCTTTTATTTGAAAACTACAATGAATGAATTTAAATTTTCTAATTTCTTATATTGCTTGAAGTTTGAACCAAAATATTGTATTTCAGTAATGGATACAATATTATAGTGGTAATGGATTTCAACATATATGTCTTGTAGATTTTCTTTTGATCGAACTTCCATGAACAACGGGCACCCATCTCCCACACCTCCAAAATATTAAATCCAAAAAAATTATATAATTTCTTGTATTGGTTAAAGTTTGAACTAAATATTCTTGTAGTTCATTATTTTTTAATATTCATTTTGTTCCCTCTTATTCTAATATTAGACCTAAAAATAAATAAAATATGTGAACATCAAACAATATATATTAGAAATGTTGAGTTTCCATGTGGTTAATAATGACTCAACTCATTGACAGTTCTTGCAATTAGTGAAATCTCAAGTGTCACCATGAATAATAAGGATAAAAAACAATTAGCCCTCAAAAACTCTTTTTCCAAGTACTTAAAACTCTTTTGTTGTATTCTCAATAGATTTATATAAACAATTCTCTTTGTATCTTCTATGCACATATCAAATTGTTCTCTCTAATATATTAACTTATATGTATTTTCCTATTGGCGTAACCCTTGCACCTGTTTTTGGTGCAAGCGCTAGTTTAATATATCAAAATAAGCAGTTCACTCAACCACAAAGTATTTGATCGATTAAGAAAACTCATGTTGCACAAAATTAAAACATTTATTAGACTTAGGTATAAGAATGGAGGATAGTAAAAATATTATGGTGGTTATGAGTCAATAGGATTACCATCATCTCAATAACATTAAAAAATACACACAATCTCTCAAATTTTGATTAAGTTATAGATAGTATCAATAACAAGAGATTTGAGGGATCAATACCACGACAATAGAAATAAATTAGGGAGAAAATTTGGAACATTTTGTTTACCATAGAATCTTACAAGGTAGTGGACATTTAAATAGAGAAACTTAGCTCAATTTGACTAAGTATATTTAATTTCAAATTCTATTACCCTTCTAACTTGCTTTATATTTTATGATAGAAATACACCTTTAATGTGAAATTAATTTTATATATGTTGATAATTTTTCTATTATTATAAATAATATTATGACGAAGATGATGATGATAAAGAAGAAGAAAATAAAAATAAATTTGAAACCTTCAAACTTTTAGATACATAGTAGTATTGGTTTAAAAAAATAAAATAAAATTAAAACTATATATATATATATTCATGAGTCACTTTAACAATTAAAATTTGTAATATTTTATATTTAAATAAAAAACAAAATCAATTCATCTTAAATATCAATTAAACGACATATTTTAAATAATAACTATCCCATCATTAATAACTTAAAAAATCTAACATAAAATATTTTTATCATATAAAAAATAATTTTAGAACACGTAACAATAATCATTTAAAATTTCCACCATCCATTTAAACAATTTAATTGTTTACCAATTCCCGCATTCGTACTAGTGTAGTCACTAGTCGGTGTTTGTTTTGACGGAATGCATAAATAATTCAATTCACAAATTGTCTTTTCTGACCAGGTAAGCAGCTACTGAAACGGAAATGCAGGCGGAAGGAGTAATTACCAATTGCATTAAATTGAATACTCTCACGCAACTAACCCATGATGGCTGTAGAATGAATTATTAAGCCGATAGGCTTTTCTTCAGGAGCGGACTCGCTTCAATTTTGTCTCACGCCCCAGAAAAGTTGAAAGAAGGTACAGAGATTAAGCCCGCACGGTTCTCACTGCTGCCGCACACCAAAGCTCTGAGGCAGAGGAAGTGACAGACGAACTGACTGCGCTGAGGGCACTGCAGCCAAGAAATTACGAGTACAGGTGGGGTCGGTTGGCAAAATGGTGTCGGTGTATTGGGCGGGGCCCCAAATTGACGGGACTTTTATAGGTACCTGGTACCACACATTAAATGACAAATTTGTGCAGGACCTTGCCTTTACAATGAACACAGAAGTTAATTCTAAGTTTTAGTTTAAAAATTTGTTGTGAAGAGTTAATTTTATTGGCCCACATGGGCACACAAAATTTGGTTACAGTCATCATCTCGATTGTTTGGAGATTTTTCCTAAACTCCATTGTTTATTGTATCGAGGGGAATTTAAAATATGAAGAACATTCTATGCGAACTACCAATGGATATGTTGTTTTGAGCGAATGTATTTAAGTAGCCTGGAAGCGACTGCGAAACACCACTTGAAAAAATGTGAAGAGGCATCTTAAGTGCTTACCAAACCCCGTGTACTATGGAAGATGCGATGTGAAATGCAGCATGAAAATGGAAATAGTTTGACGTTACTGATAAATGGTTTACCGTGTGCGTGAGACAAGTATTGTGGCGTGAGACAACAAAGCCGGGCGTTGAATTGCTAAGAGAAACCCCCACGACCCACACCAACCAGCCCTTGGGGGTGGTTTTGACAGTGGTTTTCACCATCAACCACCAAACTCTTTCCTTCATGATTTTCTCCTTCCATGGTTTCTCATTTTATATTTTTTTTTTACATTTATTTAATTCTCCACATAGCTTTCCAAGTGTACTGGTCAAAAAATTTATTGGCTAAGTTTTTTATCCAATTTTATATTAGTATTTTTGGTTTGCTCTAGCTACTTCCCTTTGAAAGAATTTTAGGCAGTGGGCTAACATTTTT
>MU227218.1:1895637-1906577 GCA_018584345.1 Thuja plicata
GATTTATCAACAATCCAAAGGAAATCTTAGCCTCGATAAGCATTACAAATAAGATAGTAACATTTTTGCCTCATGGAATATAATGAAGATCACTAGATTATATTTTAAATCAATAATGACAACTAATGTTGGTGACATAACCCTACTATAACTAACAGTTATGATATATTATTGGTGAATTAATTTAGATTTTTATAATAACTGATAAAATTTAGGCGAATTGAATCTAACCATCTATCAAATATTAGGCGAATATTTTAGTTCAAATTTTTAATAAAATAAATTATTTGGCGATTTAAATATTTCTAAAATAAAATTTTGTAAAATTTTGGCGATTTAGGTCACCTTAAATCTTGAATTATTAGCCAAATTTAGATTCTCAAATTTCAAAAATTAGCCAATTGCCAAATATTAGCCAATTGCCAAATATTAGCCACTAAAAAATCACTGAGCGCCAGATCTTCTTCCGGCGCCGCCAGATTGAAGCTCAGCAGGCTGAAAAATGCAAAGGAATTTACCTTCACCATGGACAAAAGGCAACAGATCATGGATGAATTTCATGGTGTGAAAGCCTGGTGGAGCTTCCGTAGCAGAGAGTCCAAGGCGCCTGTTTTCTCCTGGTATAACTTCTCCGATGAAAAGCGCCACTTCGAGCTCACAATCCACAAGAAGTACAAAGCTAGGATTTTTGAATCATATCTACCGCATGTACTCGCGGAGTCCAAAATCATGGAGCTGAAAAATCGGCACCGGAAGATTTACACAAATAAAGGTCCGAAGTCGGATTCATATGAGGACAGAAAGCGCGTTTGGATGCCGGTAATTTTTGAGCACCCTGCGAATTTTGAAACCCTAGCTCTTGATCCGGAGGTAAAGGATGATATAATAGAGGATCTCAGGAAGTTTTCTCAGGGGGAATTGTATTATAAGAAGATCGGCCATGCATGGAAACGAGGGTATTTTCTTTACGGCCCCCCGAGAACCAGAAAATCGAGCATGATCGCTGCAATTGCAAATTTTCTGGAGTATGATATTTATGACCTGGAGTTAACTGGGGTTAAGAGCAACACTGAGCTGAGAAATCTTTTGATCGGGACTACAAATAAGTCTGTTATTGTGATTGAGGACATCGAATGCTCGTTGGATCTGTCTAACCAGAAAAAGAAGGCAAAGAAAGGGAGTAAGGAAGATAAAGACCCTACAAAAGATGAGAACGACAGTGAAGAAAGTAAGGTTACTTTGTCTGGGGTTTTGAATTTTACAGATGGTTTGTGGTCGTGCTTCAGGAGTGAGAGGATTATTATTTTTACAACAAATCATGTAGATCGGCTGGATCCTGCGCTTCTTCGGTCAGGGCGCATGGATAAGCATATTCATTTGTCCTTCTGCACTTTTCCCGCGTTTAAAGTTCTTGCAAAAAATTATCTTGGAGTTGAAGATCATCCTCTGTTTGAAAAAGTTGAGGTTTTGATGAAGGAGGTGGAGATCACGCCGGCAGATGTGAGTGAGGGATTGATGAGAGCGAGGGACTATCCCACCCTTGCTCTCAGAACGCTGATTGAGGCTCTGCGCCGGCCTATGGAAAAGACAGCCGTGAAAAATGAAATTTCGCCAGAAAATGAAAGTGCAGAAGCCAATTCAGTTGCAGATGAATCTCCTCCGGTCACTATTATAGATAAAGATTCCAGTTTAAATTGAAAAGTTTCCAAAGAATAAGAATATGTTTAGAAACCAGCGGGATAGATTATAATATGTCTGAACTCAATAGTCTATGTTTTTGTTTGTTGTTTATTAATATAGTTATACTCTCTACTCGGTTATTGTCGTCCATGACGAGGAGAATTTCAACCATGAAAAGTAATGTGTAGTTTATTTGAAGGGTAAAGTCCCTATTTGTGCAGCTTAATCATTAAACTCTGTTGTTCTTGTTAATGTGCAGTTTTAAACTCTACTTTTCTTCAATATACAAAATAAATTTCTTCTGGCTTTAACTTTTTGATATGTTGATTTCGATGGAAATGACTCGGCCAATACTATTCAGTGTATACGTAGATTTAATTATTTATTAGTTTTATTTTGAATGACAACAAAAATACAGGGACTGGATAAGTGCTTCTTATTTAAATAGTAGCTATTTACCTACTCTGTATTCAACTTAGAAAAGCAAAAAGTTAAAAACACCAACCATTTAAATTAGTTGATAACGTTTCCCGTAAGCTCATTTCTCTCTGGGAATGATATTTTTTAAGAAGCGCATCAATGAAGTCCCCATGACTGTAAGATCACAAGCTTGGGATCGAGAATGTCCAGCCACAAATAATAATCGGAAGCAACTACATCCTTACAAGTGTCATAAAACCCAAAACAATCTTCGAAATTAAGAATACTAAATCCTAATTTCAATTTGCAAATCTGGGCTAAATAATGTTGTATGTAATATAAATCATAAGTTTTTTTAATTCGTATTGTAGAATAGTTTAGGTCACTATAGATACTTATAGTTACGCATATTTTTTTTTGTTTGAGTAATATTCATATAATATAATTAGCCGATAGGATTTCCTTGGGGAGAAACCCTTGATTGACAAATTGTCTCACACCACCAGAAAAATATTTTTCCCGGCTAGTATGACACATGGAACCATTTTCGGTAGCATTATTATAAGATTTGTCTTTATTGGTATCCTTTCCTCCTTTATATGCTTTGCATTTCGCTTCACGAAAACTCAAATGTCGAATGTTACGTTGATCTGCAGGACGCCGCATGGTGCGGGTGGGATTCTGCTAAGCTCAAATTTGCCCAGAAGATTGTTGTCCTTTGCTCTCACCTGCTCTTCTTCGTAGACCTATACACACACCACCAAATTAACAGATGTAAGTTTTTGGGGAATCTGAGAATTTACGGACAGTTCTGGAAGAATTTTTTTGAAAGAAGATTGTAAACACTCTAGATTTTGCTGATGTATGAAGTGAATCAACTGACGTATAGAAAAAATGGGCCGAATAGGAAGACCACAATCTCTCTAAATCCCCTACTATTATGCTAACTGAATGACCATAATTTCCGAAAATCCCCTTTTACTACACTCACTGGATGACCAAAATCCACCCAAAATTCTCTCTTCTTCTACTACACTAAATGAATGACCAAAATCCCCTCCAAATTTAGAGATTGAAAACACTCCAGACCTCTTGAACAAATCACTTCATATATGAAACAACTGGGCAGAATTGAAAGACCAAAATCCCCTACTACCCTGCTACTAGACATAAAATTGATTGATATACGAAATAATTAGACAGAATTGGATGACCAAAATCCTCTACTACTTTGCTACTACATGCGATTTCAATCAAGTGACATATGAAACGATTGGGCAGAATTGAATGACCAAAATCCCCTGCTCCTCTGCTCCTGTATTTAAATCAATTGATATACAAAACAATTAGGCAGAATTAGATGGCCGAAACGCTCTACTCTCCTATTACCGCACTTAAAATTGATTGATATACGAAACAATTGGGCAGAATTGGATAACAAAAATCCTCTACTCCCCTGCTACTGGACTTAAAATTGATTTTTCTTATATATGGAACAAATCTATTGATATATGAAACAATTGGGCAAAATTGAATACCAAAATCCCCTACTACCTTGCTACTGGACTTATAATCAATTTCTCTTTTGCCGATATATGGAACTAATCGATTGACATATGAAACACTGGATATAATTGAATGACGAAAATCCCGTACTCCTCTGCTACTGCACTTAAAAAATTGATTGATATACAAAACAATTGGGCATACTTGGATGACTAAAATCCTCTACTCTATCGATATACAAATGAATTAATTCTAGTGTGAATTAATTCTGGTGTGATTCCTTACTCATTCCGCCGTCCACAACTAGCCACCTCTATTAATCTTAATAACATCATAGTCGGTAATGCTTCTCTATTTTCTCTGCCCAGCTACCTGTGCACACCTACCTGCTCCTCCCCCCTTTATATACTTTGGGTTTCTCTTCGTCTGAACAACTAAAACCCTTTCTTCTTTGGCACTTCTTTTTTCCTCCCTTCATTGTGTTCTGTTGAATCCAATTTCATGGCATCTTCTTCCAACACTAGCAGCCTTCCACAGGTTGCAGGATTTTGACCATCTGAATCCACAATGCCCGTGAAAGAGCTCTTCCATGATGTGTTTATCAGTCACGATCAACATCCACTAGCTGGAGCTATCCGTGAAAAGCTTAACGTCATTCAACTGAAGGTTTTTCAGAATTTAGAAGAGCTTCAATTGGGGGATCAACAAGTACAAACAACAATCAAGTGTGCTTCACTGTATTTTTTTATACGGAAAAGAAGGAAGAGAATTATTTGGCAATAATGGAAAAGAGAGGATTTTCTAGCAATGATGGAAAAAGAGAGAGAGAGGCTTGTCTTGCAAGAATGAGAAAAGAGAAAGAGGCTTCAGGGGTGAGAATGGTGAAAGAGGATGAGGCTTATCTAGCAATAATGGAAAAAGATGAAGAGGTAATTCTGGAAATAATTGAAAAAAAGAGAGGGGCTTTTCTTGAGGGAATGAAAAGAGAGAGAGGCTTTTATGTCAAGAATGGAATAAAACAAAGGACTGAGAAAGATTTGGCCCTCTCTATTTTTGGGTTGGTATGAGATGCCTTTTCTGGATCTGGATTGGTCTCTGGAAGATGAACTAGATACGTATGACTTGCCTTCTCTTAATCACTTGACTAAAATGGTAGAGAGAAAGCATTGTCTAGATATCTTTGAGTTGGAAAGAAGAGTGAAAGCAGAGAGTGAGGCTTTCTTGAATGTTCATTATCCTCAAAGAGAGGCGTATGATGATTAGAGTTTCCTCATGTACAAAATTTTATGACGCCCTACTCCACACATCGCATAGACATCTGAGAATTAAATCCCATTGGGTCTGATAGACCAAAACTTGCTAACATGATAACTAAAGTTTCAGAGCCCAAACATATATCTAAGATATGTGATTCAATTTTTTAAATAATCAAACAGTTAGTATATGTTACTATCGGCTAAACCCTTGCACCTCATTTGGTGCAAGCGCTAGTATACAATTCTTGTGTAAATGGGTAAAGGAAGGTTGATCTTCCTCACAATCCAAGGGAGAATGTGGTCTCAAAGGAGCTGAAGGAGGGTTGGACAAATGTCAATTTTGATGCTGTCTCAAGAGGCAACCTTGGCCTCGGTGGTGCAAGATGCGTAGTAAGAGATCATCAAAGCACAATTCTCTATGAGAAATTATAAAAAAAATGGAAGAAACAACAAACAATACAAGAGAGTTTCAAGCAACATTACTAAGATTAAAATGTAAATTAAAAGTTGAGGCTACCTAGCTGCATTTGGAGGGAGATTCACTGATAAAAATGAATTCAGGCCGTCTGAATATGACACCAAACTAAAAATTAAGGAAATGCCTATTATCTATCCATGAGTAGAAGAAAATTTAATGAGTTTAAAATCTCACATATATAGCAAAAGAAACTGGGTGGCAGCTGAACAAGTAAAGAAGGTAGTTGGGTAATATGTGGCTGCCATGTCATACTTCATAAAAGTGGCTAGCAATATGACCTGGGAATGATTATTATTTAACTCTTTGGTTTTCTATTTGGTTGAGTAGGAGTAGAGTGTTGGTCTAAATGATGAATGGTACCACTTGATTTACACTATTAATGTACAAATCCTCAATGAGTTCAGTCAGGTTAAAAGTGATGATGGAAACTTTATTTGGCATGGGGGAAATGATGTTGTGCCAGTGCATTGGCCAAAACATAGGAAGGATGATAAAATGGACTAGAGACCATGTGATTTTGAGTGGGTAATGCATTGAGATCTCCTTTTGTAGAGATTTCAGATGATTTGAAGGGTTGGGCAGTACATAAAATGAATATGAGACAATCCACCCTAAAAAACTAGATCCCATTAACATGTGGCACATTGAGGATGACTATTTAGGCATTTGAGTGGTTGGGTGTGAGTCAATTAACTCAAAATAGAAGTGGTGATATTGATAGCTAGGTATGGATACACTATTAACGTTAGTAAGTGAGAAGAGACAAATAAAATTTTGTAGAGTGATCACTAAGAAGAGGGTGAAGTGTATCTTCAAATCAGACTATGGAATTGTGATACATGTAGTATAGAGGATACATAGGAGGAGTTTTTGAGGATGAAGCATAGGCACAAAGTGAATATTGTTATATATGCTAGGTTTGAGGCTACGTCATTTGACATGTGGGAATCAAAGGAGATGGCGAGTGCTCTGTATAGAAAATTGGTGAGAAAGTGCCTTCCAGGTGAACTAGAGGATGCTCTAGAGAATGTGGATGAAAAAAAAAGGATTCTTCTACCAAAATATTATAATGTGGTTTATCATTAGGGTAGAGAAGTTGTTAAGTTTTCGTTGGTAAATTCATTTGAGCATCCGTCTCCTTGGGAGGTGGGTAGTGATGAAGAGAAATATTTCATTTCTTAAGAAGATGACCGACTTAGCTATTTGGGGGTGGGGGAAGAAGGTTATCTCCAAAACTACACAGTGTTAGAAGGTGTTGTTAGTAAAAATGAGGAGGATAATCCCTTTCAGATGAAAGTTAAATTTAAGAAGGTAAAATATGTTGGTTTATTACATTTTTATAGGTTAGCTTAAGAATAAATAAACTAGTTTAATAAAAAAACATTAGTTTTCTGGGGAGTTATTCCTATGAGTAGGTTATTTAATTAGTTTACATGGGAAAATTATAGCTTTATAAGCCAATGCAGTGAATGCAAAGATTATCCCGATTGCATTAAATGAATATAAATTTCACTAGTTTTGCTAATCTACAACAATAGTTTGATCGTTGCATCTTTATTTGGTATTAGAGCATCAAATGGTTCTATACCTGTATTGTGATGAGATACATACTTTTGTTTCTTTTCTAGGTGAAGTGTTGTGCTGACATAAACCTATTTTGATTTGAGAAGTAGGCAGCATTCACTTTTGCATTCCTATGAATGACAGTTAGGAAGATGAATTTTTTTACGAAGAGATTTGTGAATGCCATTATAGCTGACAGAGAAAAGAGATAAAAGAGGCACCACTAGAAACTTTGGAACTACATGTGTGTAAGGAGATTCAAATGGCACAAAACATCTGGATTCAAAGGCACAAAGGCTATTATAATGTTTGGTCTAGTTCTTGATTTATTTTACACTATTCTGATTGAGCTTGAATCCGGTTTTATTTCCTCCACTATTTATGATTAGTAATCGCATCTTCTAAGACTTATTTATTAAAATCAAAGCATTTATTTTTTTAACATACAATATCTTTAGTGATGTTCATTGATAAAATCGTAGCATTTTTCTTCCTCTTATCACCATGGTAAATCATTATTCATTTATCCCAACAGTAGTTACAACACTTTAAAGTGAAGCGATAGTCACAGATAAGAAAGTATTATGCAAATTGAATCTTGCATTGCATATTTAATCAATAATTTCCACAAGATAGATTTTGTGATTGGGTTCTTGCATTGGAGGCGTGAGGACCCAAGACCCAGTGTTGAAGAAATGTATGATGCTAATTTGTGCGCTGCATTTTTTATAAGTTCAGAAAGTGTTTATTCTGAAATAAGGGGTTTGCATAATGAGTTGGTCATCTAAGGAGGCGAGAAAATATTAATTATAGTGAGTGTGTTAAATGAAGAAGGGAATTAACCAAAATATATTATATTATTTTAAAAATTTCATCATCTGAAAGTGAAGTAGGATTCAGCTGGAAAATATGGATAGTGATCAATTACAAGTGTAAGTTTGGTATAGCCAAAATTCAAAGAGTTGAAACCTCTACCAAAAAAAGAAGACATATTCTTGAAACATTAGAGTTATTTTGGAATGATATAGAAAATAAGGGCACATTTATTTTTTGGAGGTATATGGGTCCATCATTTGTTGAAGATAACATTTTCATCTTTGGACACATTCCAAACATTTCTTGTATTTTCAGAGGCCATTTTCGTTACATGCGGTGAATTTTTTCAAAGAGTTATACATGAATCATCAAATGAATAAAGATTAACAGGATTACCGGAGGTTGGAGGTTTTCTCTCATCTTGATCTAGCTTGTTGCTCAGGGATGATTCATTGCATGAGAAGCACCCTATTTATGTCCCTCAAAAGTGGGGGCTTATAAAATTTGTCCATGAAGAAAAGAGGGGACTTGACATATTTGTGTCCCTGAAGAAAAGAGGGGGCTTGATATCATGGTTGCACCTTCAAGGAGTGAGCGGGGGGAAAGATTTAGTTAATGATTTGTAGAGAACTTGAGGAGGTGTTAGACACACTTGGAGGAGATGTGGACTTTTAGAGGGAAGGTGTCTCATGTGCAGGTATGTCAGTGGTGATTTTTTCAAAAGAGGAGAGATTGTTTCCACAACACTTGAGGAGGCATCAGACACACCCGGAGGAGATGTGGACTTTCAGAGGAAAGGCGTCTCATGTGCAACACTGGAGGAGGAATTAGACACACTCAAAGAAGATTTAGAATTTAAGAGGAAATGTGTCTCATTGTGCATGTGAGGTGGGGACACTCATGTTGTGCAAATGGTTTAAGGCTCTATGGCCAAGAGATCCACTGATGTAGTCAGTTTGGTGTTTCTTGAGTGAGAGAAGAGGATTGGTGAATACACTTCATTAAAGTTTCTAGAAGGGTTGGTTCAAAACCCTTGCAATATTCCACTCTTGTTCGGATTAATGTAATAAGGGGGAAAATATTGGCATATTACATTTTTATAGGTTGTTTTAAGAATAAATAAATTACTTCAATAAAAGAAATGTTAGTTTTCTTGGGAGTTATTCATGTGATTTGGTTAGTTAATTAGTTTAGGTGGAAAACTTATGGATTTATGAGCTAATGCAAGTGAATACATAACAATTATCCTAATTGCATTAAATGAATATACATTTTATTGCTTTTTCTAATCTACAACAATAGTTTGATTGCTGCATCTTTAAAATTCTCTCTCTCTCTCTCTCTGTCTCTCTCTCTCCACATTTATCTCCATATCTTTTATATTTCTCTCCCCATCTCTATATTCCTATTTATCTCCCCCTCTATTTATCCCTCCCTCTAAATATTTATATCTTCCATCTCTATCTATCTTTATATATTTCTCTAATTCTCTTCATAGCCCTCTCTTGCTCCATCCCTATCTCCATCTCATTGCCACCATTTCTCTCCTTTACTCTTACTCCTCTATGTCTCTCTTTTTCTATCTCCCTCCCTCTCTCCCTTCCTTCCTCCCTCCCTTCCTCCCTCCATCTTTCCCTATTGGTAATTGAGTTCAATTATCCTCCTAACTTAGAGATTTTATTTTGGTCGTGCTCAAATCCATGAAAGTGGTTGCACAATTGATTTGAAGCTATCACTTCTCCATTGAGACCATTGTTTATTAGATAAATATATGCAAAAAATAAAAGAAATTTTTTCCTATTTGAGCTTCTATTTCCCCATTGCACACCAAGGTGCGATTGATAGTTTAATATTTTTAATGAATGATCAATTACTTATAATGTATATATTTTCTTTACTAGAGGAATTGGGTACCCTCTATAAACTGGTGTGTATTGGGTAAATATTTTAACATGATTGATGATGATGGCGTAAAATGCGCTCTTGTACCACATGACATAGGAGGAGAAAAGACCTCGTGACCTCATGCCTACCACAAGAACCTCTCATCAATAGAGCTAGGTTCTCAGCCCATAATGTTGACAATTAGTTTACAATAAAACTTTAAATAAGTTGACATAGAAGTAATATTTTCCAATTTCATTTTTTAGATAAATGATCAATCAATAAAAATAATTTAATTTTTTTTAATATATTTTTAATAATTTAAGAATCTTGAAAAATAAAATTGAACTTATATTTAAAACCAATTAAATAGACAAGTAAAATTTCAAAATATATCTTTTAATCTCTAGGAATCTCAAATTGTTTTTACAAGTTGAAAACACATCACTTTATCGAACCTATGTAATTTTCATGAAAAAATAGTTAATCAATACATAAAAAATAACATCAAGGGATTTGATTTCTAAATGTTAACTTTTGACATGTGCAACAAATGTTAGTTTTTTTTTTTTTTGATGAATAGTTCCTTTCCATTAAAAAATTTCAAAGTTACATATTCACAAAAAAGGGGCCGGGGGATAAATAAAATCACCCCGCAGAGTCACTCGGCCAAAGCCGGATACAAATAACTATTCATCAAAAAAAAACTATAATGCCATTAGGCAGCAAGAGCAGTAGCAGCAGAAGGTGGAGGATCTTTATCATCCGATCCCCACTTCGGAGTGGGATTGACAGTAGGGTTGGGAGGTGGCCAACCATCATTCTCATCTTCTTTTTCTTTTTCTTTGTCTTCCGCCCTAGGCGGGGAAATAGCAAGCGCCAGGCGTGGGAACTTGGAGGAAGTGGCAGGAGGCCAATCCCAGCCATGGCGGGAACCAGGAGCATCAGGAGGGGCAGACTGCACAAGGGTAGGCCCCCAACCAGAAGTCTGCCGAGGCGGAGAAGCCGAGCGGCGCCGCCAACCATCCCCACCACCTCTCGGAGAGTGGTGGCGAGGGGCTTGGGACCGTGGCGTGTGAGAACGGCGCGCAGAGGAGCTGCGCCCATGGCGGCGGCCTCGGGGAGCCGTGCCCTCAGCAGACAGAGCATCCGGAGGCACTCTAGCAACAGTGCAGGGAGCATTGCCCCAATGATTGAGCAGCTCCTGCATGTGAGCAACCTCGAGGGCAACTTTATTTGCTTGCACTTGAATCTGCATAATCACATTATTGCATATAGAAGTTTTGTTATACATAGCAACATTAGTATCAATAGAGCTGTGAGCAAAAATAACAGCA
>MU227218.1:1914803-1925754 GCA_018584345.1 Thuja plicata
TATATAAATATAAGCTAAGATGTGTATATTCGCATAAATATCTAAAACACAGTTCCTATGAACATGGGGCTTTACTTGAGCATCTAAAAGTTACTTAACTAAAATATTAGATTGAGAGTATGATTCAAAAGTACTGAGCTACCACTTTTAATCGCAAACCCCATTTCAGCTAACTAGTAGTATCTAACTTTAATCTACTGAAGAAAAACTTATAATGCTTATATCGTTAGTTAATGCTAATAATAAAAAAAGGAGCATCCATAGTTCTAGCGTATATGGAAAATATAACAGTATAAGTTTCCAGAAGGGAATTGTTCATAACTTTAGAACTAAACATATATAATTTCCTTCTCACAGGAGTATGAAAAAATGCCTCAAGTGTCATGGAGCCAAAGTCAGTTTCAACCTTAAAAACTTCAGCATCCAGATACTCTTTAACCCACTTAACATCATCACACGGTGTTACCCTGAGCCATTTCAGGAGGAAGTCCACATTCCTTCTGATTATGCCTAATCTATCATCAAAGATTTTCTTATCTTTAAAGACCAAAATCGGCCTTTTGATGCAATGGGCTCAGTTAACCAAAGAGCCCAAAGGGCTTTCCATATATTCATTCGGAAAGGGAATCATTAATTCATTATTGACACTATTAATAGCCAAAAAAATACCATTACAATATTTATTTTTGAAGAGTTGAATGCATGCAGAGATAACATCACCTTTAGGGACTTTCAAAGTGAGGAGGATTGTAGCAAAGGTGCCAACAATGTCACAATAAACTCAATACACATAGTCATAGATGAAGGATTCCTCCCCCATGATTTGTTCCATAGCCCTTTTGCCTAGATCATCTGTATCGAGCAGTTTATCTCACCTTTCTGGTGTGATAGGACCTCTAAAGGCTCGAAGGTACTTATCCTCCAGGTAAATGAGTTTGATATTGGTCTCCATTCTTCTACTATCTAGAAGAAATTCTTTAAGAATAATGAGGGATGCAGCTATTCCCATTATAAAAGAGTTTATAAATTTTATTTGGGTTGGTAAAACCCTAAATAAGACTTTCATTGGTAAGTGAGACGGCGTAATAAATGAAGTTAACTATTTTACTTGATTAACTCATCTCATATGTCAGAAGAGGTTGAGTCTTGTTGCGCAAGGCAGCTGATGGGAAGCCATTTATCTAAAGCAAGTACTTTGATGTGATTTATTGCCATCAGATCACAATGTTGATGATTTTAGGATACGTTATAGTAAGGTAATTCATAATTAATGGTTACCCATCTTGATTTTCTGAAGGTTGTCATGTACGTACCTCTAATTGATATGTGGATAAATGAGTATCATATGATGTTTAGTGCGAATATATAAGATCAGTCTGTATTAATAGTCTATTTTTTGCCAAAAGAATAGGCATTTATAACCAAAGGGAGAAGTTGCTTCTAAACTTACCCTGAGATCAGGGTTAAGGCTTAGGAGAGGAAGTGGGCAACAATATTGTTATTTGGATAAGATTAAATCTATTTGACATTATAATAATTGTGGAAGATGGTATGATAGTTTAAATATTTATAAGAGAATGGTTATAAGTATATAAGTATAGCTAGAGAGAATATATATATATATATATATATATATATATATATATGTTTATAAAAAAGGGGGCTATATAAATATAATTACATATATATACATAATGTATATATTTTAATTATTTATATATCTAAAGTGCGTAGAAATATAAAATATAATTATAAGTGAGTATGTTTTATAAAATTATGTATATAAGAGTGAGTGTATGTTGGTGGCAAGAGAACGAATAAAATATTAGTATGAGTTAGTGCATCTGGGCTTATATTTCTCGTAAGGGATATAATTCAAAATGAACAATTTCTCTGCAAATGAATCGTGTACCTACTTCTGGAATGCAGAAACGAGAATTATATGTTTGTATAAATGTATATGTATATAAATATATATATATATATATATCTATAACTATATATATATATATAAATATATATTTATATATATAGATCTATGAGTGTATGCGAGTATATATGTATATTGAAATCTGCATATATAAATAAGTAAGAATAAATATTAAAACCTATATGTGACTCAAAAGAGAGTATATATATGTGTTAATAATTATATGTCACTATGTATATATGTTTGGGTGAGAATATAAATATATACCAATATATAAGTATTAAAAATATATATGTGTATGTATATATATTAATGTATGTATAAGTATATAAAATGAATATGAATATATGTAAAAAGGAGAAGAAATCATGTGTGTACACATTATATTTTCCTATGGATTGGAGTAGGTGAAAACATTAAGGAGGCAGTGTTTGCAAGAGGAGAAGGGAGGTGATCAGTATATGTATGAACATATGAATATGCATGCATACCTACATACATACTTACTAGTATACATATGTACAAATTTTCATCTGTACATACCTACATACATACATACATCCCTATCTATGTACATACGTACCCACACACCTGCATATCTTTATACATATATGAAAACCTTAATGTGACCAAATTGCTGAGATCAAACATAGATTAGAGTTGGCAGGATGTTTAAGTTGATCTTGGGCTATTCGTAAGGGGATGGCTTTAAGATGGGGAGATGCCATCTACTCCTAAGTTGGCTAGTTGATCTGCTCTTCTATTTCCTTCTCGATAGATGTGGTTCATGGTTATCTTTTTGAATGATTGCCATAAGGTTAGGGCCTGAGAGAGGAGGGATTTAAGTTTCCAGTTTGGTGTACTTCCTTTTCTTAAGGCGTTAATAAAAATTGCAGAATCCCCCTCAATTTCTAAATTTTTGATTCCTAAGTTTTTGCATAATTGGAGACCTCTAACTAGAGCCGTCATTTCAGCCCAATTTTTAGTCTCAAATCCAATGTGGGAAGCTAAAGAAGCCTTTTCTGAGCCCATGCAGTCATGAATACTATATCCAATTCCTGCCTCTCCGGGGTTGCCCCGGGATGCTCCATCGAAGTTAAGTTTAAACCAGCCTTCTGATGGTAAAGACCATTTACACTCTTTGCATTTTAGTTCCTTCCCAGGGTTACCTACACCAATAAATGATGGTAGGGAAAGACCAATCCAATTTCCATGTATCTTTTCATCCCAATGACTCATGGAGAGATCTACCTTCTGAGAATTGGCTATTTTAGAGTTGATGGTTTCAATGATTGCAGCTTCGATTTTGTTAATAATTTTCTTATGATCTAATTTGTCTTCCTTAAAAATTCTCATATTTCTCTCTTTCTAGATTTGCAAAATGAGAATTGAGGGGGCCACAATCCATAAATTTTTGTAAATACTCCCTATTTTAATAGCAGGCCCACCTTGAAGCATTGCCAAGAGGGAATTAGGGAAGGTAGAAAGCCATCCTAGGTTTTTTGAGAGCCATTTCCAACATTGGTTAGAAACAGGGCAATTAAGGAATAAGTGGTTGATGTCTTCTTCCTGTCTTTCACAAAGAGGGCATCCACTAGGTCCTGAGAATCCCATTTTTTTGAATCTTTTTGTCGTGAGGAGTTTATAGCTAAGGGCAATCCATGAGCAAAGAAAAACTTTAGGGAGATAGTTTTTGTTCCAGCAGAGATTAATAGGGATGTCAGTTGTAGGTCTATTATGAAGTCTTTTGAAAAGGTTGTATCCTCTCTTGTATTGTATTCCCCATTTTTCAATCCATCCCAAACCATTCTATCCATATTGTTATTAAGAAAAAATTTCCTTTTCTTGAGAATATCTGTAAGAAGCTTGTCCTCTTCTGGTGAAATACCTATCTCCTTAAATGATTTCCATGTCCATTCTTCCCCGTTGAAGGAGGTGTAGTCTATGAAGTGGGAGCCCATCTTTTCTTCTAGGCATTTTTTGAGATCTGGATTGTTTAATTCCTTTTCCAAAATGTTATGTCCTTCCCAGGAGTTCAACCAAAAAAGGGCTTCTTCGCCATTTCCTAGGTTCCAAGTTAGCTTATTCATAATGATGTGATGGCATTCCAACATAAAGTTCCAGATCCTGGAGCCCTTTGGGGGGTTATTTTCTCAAAAAATGTTAATAGGGGAGTTATCACATAAATATTTTGAGTTTAGAATCTTGGCCCATTTGGATTCTGGGTTCCTATACATTCTCTAGATAAGCTTGGCACCCAAGGCTTTCCTTTGGTCAACAATGTTTTCCAAGCCAGCACCACCCACATCCTTAGGGGTGCATACTTTGTCCCAAGAGATCAGGGGGTTTTTGTTCTTCTCTCCACTACCTTGCCAGAAAAAAGTCCTAAGGTGCTTGTTCAATTCATTACGTTTGTTTACGGGGAGTTGAATGCAGGACAGCTGGTAAGTTGGCATAGCTACAGCACAAATCAGACCATGGTATCTCTCGCAGCTGACAAAATCCATCTGCCTTTCCATGTCAGAATTTTGTTCTTAATTTTGTCTATTGTGGGATTCCATAATGCAGAGGATCTATTGCCTTTCTCTAAAGGAAGGCCCAAGTATTTATAGGGAAGCACACCCTTTTTAAAATTAAGATTACGACATATGTTTGCTTCCAATGAACTGTCCATGTTAAAGAAGAAAAAATTTGATTTATTCTGATTGATTTCTTGACCAGAGGCCAGGGAGTAAGTCTCCAGGATTCTCGCGAAGGCTCTTGCCTCAGATCTATTGCTTTCTCCATACAACATTGTATAATCTACAAATTGTTGGTGGGTAGTAGGGTCTAGGTCTCTTGTTATAGCTATACCCTTTAGAGAGCTCGATTCCCTCTCCTTGGAAATAGTACGTCCTAAGGCTTCAGCCAAGATGATAAATAAAAAGTGGAAAATTGGGTCACCCTTCCTCAAACCTCTAGAAATGCTGAAAAAGCCTTCTGGAGTCCCATTTATTAGGATCAAGATCATTGGTGTGGAGATGCATTCAAAGATTAGGTTGATCCAACTCTTAGTAAACCCAAATACCTCTAGACATTTGTAGAGGAATCTCTAGTCTACCTTATCATAAGCCTTTTACTTGTTTGGACAGAGTGAATGGCTTCATTAGCAATGATGACTCCATCAAAGATGGATCTACTACAAAGCCAGTCTGTTCCTCACTGATGATCAGAGGGAGAAGTTTTTGGAGTCTAAGGGATAGAGTATTAGTAATTTGTATAACGTATTGTAGAGAGCAATTGGTCTATATTCGCTAGGGCTTTCAGGTTTATCTTTTTTGGGGATGAGAGCAATGAAGGTGTTATTGACTTCTCTAAGTATTTAGCCCGAGTTTTTGACCCCTTCCAAGGCCTCCGTGATCTCTTTCCCAATGAAGTTCCAACATTTCTGAAAGAAAATGGTTGAGAATCCATCCGGGCCGGGCGATTTATCTGGATTCATTTGAAAAAGTGGTGTTTTGATCTCCTCCGTCATAAAGTTTTCAGTCAGCATTTTTTTATGTTGTTTGGTTAAGATTTTAGGGATATTCTTAAGTAATTATGTTTGTTTATTCAGATTGGAGCTCTCAAAGTTATTAAGGATATTATTAAAGTAATGGATAGTTTTGCTTGCAATGTATTTGGGATCCTCGATCTTATTTCCTAATGCATCCTTTATACTAGATATTCTGTTAATACATCTTCTTTGTTTGGTGCTATTATGAAAGAATTTTGTGTTTCTATCACCAGTAGCAAACCACGATTCTCAAGATTTTTGTTTCTAGAAAATTTATTCTTTAGCTAGTATATCCTCATAATCAAGGAGTGGTTTTTCTTTTAGGTAGAGCTCCTCATCCATACCTAACTGAATAACCTAAGAGTTTAACACCTTCAGTTCTTCTTCAAGATGTAATTTTGATTCAAAGATGTTACCAAAATTTTCAGAGTTCCATTCTAGCAATTTACATTTAATGATTTTCAGTTTGTTAACTACAATGAACAGTTTCGAGCCTTTTAGAATAGCTTCATTCCACCATTGTTCTATTAGACTCATAATGTTAGGATCTCAAAGCCATGCTTGTTCAAATTTAAAGGGGCATTTCTTAGGCTTAGATTTCATGAGGATACTTAGTTGTACCGGGAAGTGATCAGAACCAGATATAGGAAGGATATTACCTGAAAAGGTATGATTGGAGTTGGAAAGGCTTCCTTTAAGGAAGAGTTTGTCTAATTTTTTTGCGATATTACATAAACCTTGCCTCCTATTGTTCCAAGTGAAGGAGTTCTCCTTGTTGGGAATTTCTAGGAGAGATAATCTTTCTTTCCAGTTAATGAAGTCATAGGCAACCCTCGGTAGAATGCTATTGCCACCCTTCTTGTCAGTGGTTTTAATGATTACATTGAATTATCCTCCAATGAGACATAATTCATTCAGAAGAAGATTAAGGTAAGCCTCAATTTCACTCCATACTATTATTTTATCTCTGTTTTGGGTAGGGCCATATACATTTATGATATTAAATGTCAGATTGTTCCTAAAACTCTTAACTTTTGTACACATCCAATAATTTCTTCTTTCTAGAATGTTAATGAAGAGGCCTCGAGGATCCCAAATAATTGTTAAAATCCTAGAGGCCCCAATAGCAGGGGAGTCCTCCAGATCTCTAAATCCTAATATTTTTTTAAAATTTTGCATCTCTATTTGATCCATTTTTGTTTCTTGAATTAAAATTATATCTGGTTGAGAATTTTTAATGCAACGAAGAATAATTCACTGCTTGTTAGGGGAATTCATGCCCTTAACATTCCAAGTAAGGATATTCATGGCTGCCTGGGAAGGCTCTTCCCCTTCCCTGCATTCAAAAGTGAGGTAATTTTAATTTGTCCTATTGCTTCTCCAGCCAGCGTTCTAAGCTCAGAATTTGGTTTTCTGCCTCTCTTTTTAGAGATTTTTGCACAATCAGGGGAGGATCGACTGTCTTTGATAGAAACAATACCAAGAGATTCTGGATCAGTTTTTTCTTAGTTTTCTAGATTAAAGTTAACCATTCTTCAAATGTATCTTCCTCGGGTTCTGCAGAAATTATCCCTTCAATGAGGAGCTTTCTTTGTAGGTTCAGTTCCTCATTATCGTAGATTTCATCCAAAAAACAATCCATCAATTCATCAGTTAAGGATTCCCCTATGTAATTGGCTATGGTTTCAAAATCTTCATGAATTTTTTCCTTTTTGGTGGGTTCCTTATCCTGGAGTACATTATCCAAGATTTGATCCTACAGGATCTGATTTGAATGTTCTTCCAAACCCTTTGTTTCACTTGAGATAGAGAAATTCAGTTGAAAGATCATTTTGGAATTTGGGGGTTCTGAATTAACATGAATTCCTGTTATAGGGGCTTGAATTATTGTTTCTGGATGAGAATAACTTTCTAATATAGTAGAAGGATTATTAGGGCGAGCAAAGAGCTTAAGTTTTGGATCAACATGTGACACAACACAGGGAGGAGTGAGCACATTAGGTAAAGATGGTTGATCAAGAGGGGTTTTTCATATATTAGGGGTTTGGAGATTGGTAACAGGGGTGATTTTGGGGGAGGAAACATGCTGGTTAGTATGCGTTATTGGGGCAACCTGGAAGCCACCTCTATCCTCAGTGAAAGTAATATTGAGCTTGTAGGGTTTGGTGGATTTCAATATAAACTCATTTGTAGGCCGAGGAGCTGCTTCACCAGTTGGGATATCTAGTTCATCTGTATCTAGGTAAGCATGAGAAATTGTTGGGTTGATTATGTGGGTGGAGGATTTACCTTTAATGATTACAAGTTTAAGAGTTTTTATATTCAGATTCATTCTAAGAATAATTGCTTTTTCGGAATACAAAAATTTTGTATCTACAAACCCTACAAATTTACCATATAGATTCCCAATTTTCCTAATAAGTTCATCATTTAGGAATTCAACTGACATGATTTTAATTAAAATAACTCTTTCAACTAAAAAATCTTTTAAGTTAAGAGGATTAAAAAAAGGAACCCAATCTAGCAGTGTAAAAATGATGTTTTTGTAACTAGGGCATCCTTCGCGAAGCAGTTTTTCTTTAAGGTCTTTATTGCTGCATATCAAGAAAATGAAATTCTCAGGAAGGATAACCATACTTACCTTATTATTTAGCTTATGTTTAATCCAGGATGCAATGCTTTCAGGGGAAGAACCGACTCCATTCCATCTATAGATCACCCCATAAGATGCACAGATCTCTTGAGTTTTTTCCATTAAGTCATCAAAGATCTCCAAGGGAACCGCATCCTCAGTAGGGCATCTATTAGAGTATGGCATACTTCTTCGATGAGGAGGAGTATAGGTCGCATTAGTGGGTATTGAAGAAGGTGGAGAGACGTAAGAGAGATGAATGAGCATGTTTGTCTGTGGAGGGATGTTAGAAAGGTTTCTTCGATGCTATGGGGAGTAACACAATTTAGGAGGGGATGTGATTTTTGAGGGTTTGGGAGAATGACTCGGTTGAATGGAGGGATCAGAAGCCAAAACCCAGAGGGTTTCTGCAATTTAGGGTTAGTGCGTTTATGGGTAGGGGAATATTTTAGGTTGTTTAGATTTGGACTTAAATCTAGAGGTTGAAGGCATGAGAAACTATTATTAATGGGTAATGAGAAGGAAGAATTTTGAGGGCGAGGGTTTGAAGAAGATTTCTTATTTTGACGAGCCCATTTGGCATTTTGAAATTGAGCAGGAATCCATGGATCTACCAAAACCAGAAGGCATCTTTCCCGTGAAAAAACCCTAGGAGGGGCCCTAGAGGAAAAGAACGCAGAGTCTTCCTTGAGCTTACTTGAGAATGACGGATTTTCTTTGAGACCGGAAAAAATTAAATCCAAAGGAGGGTGAGAGCCTTTCAGGGCATATCTTGTCTTTGAGAAGAAATGCAGTTGAGAGTCCAATGAATCGATAGTGCAGAGTCAAAAATTTAGTCGCGAGAGTAGAGCCATTTTGATAAGAAAATAGATACTCACCGTAGTTTTTCCAAAAATAATTAGGAATATACATATATTTAGTTCAAATGGTGATCATACACAAGAATTGTATGGTCCTAAGAAAGTGTCTTTTAAAAAGTGGTTTTTATGCATTCTTATAAAAAATCAATTTGTGTCATCTGGGTTATATATATATATGTGTGTGTGTGTGTGTGTGTGTGTGTGTGTGTGTGTGTGTGTGTATCAGAAAATGGAAGCACTTCCATTATAGACTAGTTTAGCCTTCTGAATAAGTGGTTTGGGGTCATGTCAATCACCTTGAATGGGTCTCTGACTTGGATCTGGCTTCTTCCCTTCTTCTGCCCCATTTCCCACTTTTCCAGCCTGTTTCTGGCACCCTAATCTACAGATTTGAAGTTCTTGACTTCAGGGTCAAGGTCGACCTTGACCTTGACCTAGGTCACATTGACCTTTTTTTGAATTTTTTTCCAGATTCCAGATTTCCAAGATTTTTGGATCTCAGGCTTTGGAAAAGTTTAATTCCTTCTTCCGGGTCGGCTGTTTTGGGTTCCGAAATGATGACTCTTAAATTATATTTAATATAGGCCCACTTCTAAGGGTATAGGTCTAATTGGAATTTAATTCTCCTATGTAGGCCTCTCTACAATATTGTTCCCTAGTTTCATATAAAAGGAAGCCTTCTCCTCTCATTTTCTCTAACCATGAATAACCATCATCAAGCATAATCACAAGCACTCAAGACTTGAAGAGACAAGATAAAAAGAAAGATTTGAAGCAAGCATCTATTCTCAAGCATTCAAGCATCTAATTCATCAAGGAGATCCATTGGTAGCCATTGAAGGATTCAAATCTCTATGGAGCTCTCTTGTTGAATATTTCTCCATCCACATTCCTCCAAGCCTCTTCCTCTTCCAAGATCCATTGAAGATTGGTGTTGAAGACTTACAAGAAATTGATTTGAGACATTCAAAATTCTACATTCTACATCCATTTGGTGCATACATACTTGTGGATCCACGGATTCAAATCCACCACAAGAGCTTCTATACAAGCAAGGTGAATTTGTTTATTTACTTTGTTTACTTATGCAATTTTTTTTTTTTGATGGAAACAACTGGATTACATAGATATCGACATCTCTGCCATTACATAGCTGATTACAACGTTACGAGTAAGCATACATCTAAACCAGAAGTCATCCTTTGGCTAAGCTGCCACGTGCAGGGGGATCCAGTCCGTCAAAGTCACCCAGGGGTCGAACCTGGCCCAAACGCGCCTCCGGGGGTTTGAACCTTGGTGGATGGCAATGTCATACCATCATCCTCACCAATTGTGCCCAACCAATTGAGCTACAACCCTTTGGCTACTTATGCAATTTCAATTACATTATAAGGTTAATTCAAAAAATGTGGTTTGACCAAGGCAAACCCCTTCCCCACAATAAACAAACTATTTTTCTTACAGGTACAGGTTCAGGACAGAGAATTCAAGTTCAGATATGGATGTACCCTTTTCGGAAAAATTTTAGGATCCGCGAATAGATTTTCCATCAGAGCTGTGTAGGTGCAGGTTGACTTTTTGGGGTCAAGGGTGACATTTTGGGGTTGAGGTTGACCCTAACCTAGGTCAAGGACGACCTCAACCCTAACCTAGGTCAGAATAAAAAATTCTAGGTCAAGGTCGACATTCTCAACTAGGTTAATATTAACCTTTCTTAGAATAAAAATATATTTCTGGGTTTTGTATACCTCGCAGTTTCGGTTCAATATCGCAAAAATTGATAGTTTTTGAGACCATCTGACAGGGTTTTCAACAAGTTTTTTTTTAGAGGTATGTATTTTATTCTATTTTCCTTTGCAATCATTTCCATATTTACACCCCTTCTTAATTACAATTAAATGTAAGTAGATAATATGAGCATAGGGTCACTTTTATGAGAAAATCTCCATTGTTCTAAACCCTATCCATATTTTCTACCTTACAATATATATATA
>MU227218.1:1925880-1943221 GCA_018584345.1 Thuja plicata
ATTTCATATTACTGGACTTTTTAAGAAATTGTAAGTGTAAATTCTTTAAATATTTATTCTATATGTGACAAAGTTTCAAAATTAGGAAAAAAACTTATACTTTTTTCATTTTTGTGGATCAAACTTATTTTACCTACCCTTTAGTCAACATCCTAAAGCGTGACTTACTGTGCATCAATGTGTTAGATATTCTGAGTGTAATATTTGATGCAACAGTACCATACATAACTTAATTAGCCTCAATTAGGCGAATCACCGCCAATTTACCTCATAGATACTCATGAGCATCCTTGGGTAGTGCTTTTGTGAATATGTCTGCTAATTGTTCTTTAGTGTTCACATAATCCAGTCTCACTTCTTTACCCTGAACTAGCCCCCTCAAGTAATGATACTTGATAGCTATATGCTTTGTCTTTGAGTGCATAACAAGATTTTTAGAAATATTAATAGCACTTGTGTTATCAAAATATATGACAACTGGGTCAGTGATTTCTTTCTTCATACCTTTCAGTAGTATCTTCAACCACACAATGTTAGAACAGTTAACTGCTGCTGCCACATACTCGGCTTCAGCTGTAGATTGTGAGGTGCAGTTCTGTTTCTTGCTTGTCCAGGAGATCAATCTCTTTCCTAAAAGAAATGCTCCACCAGTAGTGCTTTTCCTGTCATCAACATTTCCAGCCTAGTCAGAGTCAGTGTAAACTCTGAGTTCAAACTTGTCATTCTTTTTGTAGTATAGACCATAGTCATCATTTCCTTTCAAATATCTTAGAATCCTTTTTACTGCCATCATGTGAGTTTCCTTGGGATTAGCAGAAAACCTTGCAACAATCCCAACAGCTAGGGCAATATTAGGTCTACTATGTACAACATACTGTAGTTTTCCAATCATTGATTTGTAGAGTGTTTGGTTCACTTCTTTTGTGTCATCATCTTTTGTCAGCTTCTGTCCAGTAGCCATGGGTGTACTCACTGGTTTGGATTCTTCCATTCCAAAAGTTTTCAGTATCTCTTTGATATATTTAGATTGAGTGATATAGATACCATTCTTCATTTGATATATTTGTAAACTAACAAAGAATTTTATTTCACCAAACATAGGCATCTCAAACTCAGTTTGCATCTTTGTTGCAAATTTTTGACATAACACATCTTGTCCACTAAATATGATGTCATCTACAAAAATTTCAGCTAATAGTGTACCTTTACTTTTCTCTGTCTTTAAGTACAGGTTGTTGTTGTCATTGGTTCTTGCAAATCTAATCTTGATTAGATAACTATGAAATCTCTCATACCATGCTCTTGGCACTTGCTTCAATCCATATAATGATTTGTGCAATCTGCAGACCATATCCCTTTTGTTTGGGTCTACAAAACCATTAGCTTGCTCAATATATACTTCTTCCAAGATTCCATTGAGAAATGCAGATTTCACATCCATTTGATAAAATTTGACTCCTTTATAGGATTCATATGCAAGTAAGGTTCTGACACCTTCAAATCTTGTAACTGGGGCGAAGGTTTCACCATAGTCAATTCCTTCCTCCTATGCATAACCCTTGCATACCAGTCTAGCTTTGTTTCTTGACACATCTCCATGCTCATTTAGTTTTTTCCTGAATACCCACTTTGTGCCAATTACATTTTTATCCTTTGGCCTAGGTACAAGCGTCCAAGTTTTGTTCTTCTCAATTTGTTCAATTTCCTCATTCATTTCTTGTATCCAATCTTCATTTTCTAAAGCATCTTTCACTTTTTTGGGCTCAAATTCACATAACAGACATGTGTCATTTTTCAACTTACTTCTTGTCATAACAGAAAAATCCTTTGATCCAATGATTTGATCAGAATTATGATTTCTTCTCACATATTTTTCTAGAGTAGGCTCAATCCTTGCTTTAGGTTCATTGTCTGTATTCAGTTCTGGTTGATTTTGTGACTCGACATCTCCATCAGATAGCTCGGCATTCACTTCCAGTTGCTCGGCAACTCCACTCTGTGACTTAGCAGGTGCATGCTGTTGTTCATCAGTAGTCTAAGGTAGTGAATTGGAATCTTCCTCATATAGATATATGAATGATCTATAGCTTTCATGCTCTTGTGTACTTTCAGCTTCATTTTTTTCTGCAAACTCATCAATTCTTACATTTGCACTTTCAACAATTTTGTTAGTATTAGAATTCAAACATTTGTATGCTTTTCTTTTCGTTGAATAACCAAGGAATATGCCATCTTCACCTTTAGCATCAATTTTTCCATTTCTGTTGTCTTTTAGTATAAAATATTTGCTTCCAAATACTTTAAAATACTTTACACTAGGTGCATAACCATACCAAAGTTCATAAGGTGTAGCATCTATACCTTTCTTGACTTGAACTCTATTCAGTGTATAGACTGTAGTAGTTACAGCTTCTTTCCAATATTTATGTGCAACATTTTTCTCCATCATTAGTGTTCTTGCACAGTCCATGATAGATCTGTTCCTTCATTCGGCAATACCATTTTGTGGAGGAGTCCTAGGTGCGGACATCTGTCTCTTTATGCCTCGGTCATTGCAGAACCTATTGAACTCATTAGAAATAAACTCTCCACCTCTGTCAAATCTTAAGCATTTCAAAATTCTGCCTGTTTCCTTTTCAACTTTAGCTAAGTACCATTTAAATAACTGGAATGCATCAAATTTTTCGTTGAGAAACATTACAGTCATCATCCTTGAATAATCATCAAAAAATAGAATAAAGTATCTAGCACCACAATAACTTCTTTCTCCAATGGGACCACAGAGATCAGTATGGACCAATTCCAGAATTTCCTCTAATATTTGTGTTTTACTTTTGAAACTAGACTTAGTCATCTTTCCTAGTTGACATTGTTTACACATAGCATTCTCAGGTTTCTTTAACTTAGGTAGCCCTCTAACCTTTTTCAATTTACTTATGCTTACTAAGTTATCAAAGTTCACATGACACAACCTCTTATGCCATAACCAAACATCATTGTATTGTGCAAACAAACATGTTTCTTCAGATAAATCCAGATAAAATAAGTTACTTTAGTCTGATAACCACTTCCAACTAATTCTCTAGTAGAATCATAGATCTTTGCCTTTATGTGATGAAATTCAACTTTGTAACCATAAGTGTTCAACTATGCAACACTTAGCGAATTGTATTTAAGATCATCAACCCAATACACATCATCACATTTGATTTTGTCAGTCAGGTTAATCAATCCTTTACCTTTGATAAGACATGGTGAATCATTACCAAATTTCACATATCCTCCTTTACATTGGTTTAGTGTTTCAAACTTATCTTTGTCACCAGTCATATGATGGGAACAACCACTGTCAGTGATCCAATGATCATTTTTACTCATATAAGAGATTAGTACAGTTTTCTCATCATCATTAGAATCTTCTTTCATTGCAACACAAACAACTTCTATATCATTGTCATCAGAATTATCAGTGTTATTGTCAGAAGTTTCTTCAGAAATATAACAAGATTTCTTACCTTTGTCTTTGTATTCCTTATATTTCCTGAAGTCTCGGTCATCCTTTCTGTCTTTGTATTCCTTGTATTTGTTGTCCCTTCTTTCATCTTTTTCATTTTTTTCAGGACATCTAGCAGCTATATGACCAACTTTGTTGCATGAAAAATAAATAATAGGAAGTTTACCTCTGTATTTTCCTTTTCCTCTAGATAGTCTTTTTGCCATAAGTGCTTCAAGTTCTTCAAGATCATCATCAGAAGTGTCACTATCACTATCCACATGTTTCTTTCCTTTCTTAGATTTATTGAGAACCAGCTGTGATCTAAAAGTAGAATCAATGCCTTGTGGATTATAGTTATCATAATTTGACATTTCAAATGCAGTGAGTCTACCTATCAGATTCTCCAGATTCAGATTATTGTTAGGAGTATATCTCAATTCTTGAAATGCAGAAACTCTAATAGCATATACAGGAAGTAAAGTTCTCAGTACCTTGCTCATAATGGTGTTCTCATCAATTTTTCCATTAGCCCCTCTAATGGCATTTACAACTTCTTTTACTCTACCATAGTACTGAATAACATTTTCACCTTCTTGCATTTTCATCTCATCAAACTTACCTCTTAGACTTTTTGATTTAGCTCTCAGCACATTTGTGTCTCCACCATAGACAGTTGCAAGTTTTTCCCACATCTGCTTTGCATTTGTGCATCTCTTTATATCATCAAACTCTGAATAGCTCAATGAGGAGGCTCTTGTTGTTTGATGCAGAAAAGGATCCATGATGCTACAGGAGACACATGAGCAAGGAAGGGTTCTTAATGGACTGAAAATGCAAAAATGGAAGGATGAAAGGTTCACTTTGCAAATGAGAAATGGAAGTGATGTTGTTACAGTAAGTACACAAATGCAGAAAAGGCATAATAGTTCATCTTGAAAAATCACTGTTAGAAGATTCATGCCTGGTATTATTATCATTTCTATGTTATGAAATATTGCTGTTTATGCTTAAGTGTTGCGGAAGTGAGAAGATTATCATTTTTACTACGAATTATGTTGAGCATCTGGATCCTGCGCTTCTTCGGTCGGGGCGCATGGATAAGCATATTCATTTGTCTTTCTGCAGTTTTTCTGCGTTTAAAGTTCTTGCTCGGAATTACCTGGGCCTTGAAGATCATCCTTTGTTTGAAAAAGTAGAGATTTTGATGAAGGAGGTGCAGATTACACCAGCGAATGTAAGCGAAGAATTGATGAGGGGGAGTGAAAATCCGGGCATTGCGCTTGAGAAGGTGATTGTAGCACTTGCCAGGGGTAAAGAAAAGGCTGCTCAAATACTGCTCAGTAATGGCGGTGAGCTCAATTCTGTAGTTGAAGTCGACAATTCAAGTGCGGACAAACCTCCGCCAGCTTGTGAACGACACAAGTAACAAACTTTTCATCATCTTTTCTTTATATTTTAAAAATATTTATATTGAATTTTATGTGCTCTTTTTATTTTAATACATGAATAAGTATTTTGAGGTCCATTTTTATCAAATTCCTCTTGTTTTTTCTTTATGAAAATTTAAATTAAATATGTAATAATTAGTAAAATTATTTGTCATGACTTGTAAATATCTTTCGATTAGTAGAAGTGGGTAATCTACAATAACTTTGTTACTTATCTCTCAAAATTTGTATGCTAAAGCTATAATTTTTTTTTTGAAATGTTGTTGACATGATTATCGTGTAAAATCAATGGACCAAATTATTTTATAGAGTCTTACTGTTATATAACAAACATTAATGTATTCTTTGCTAAGCATTTTAAATGGAAAATTCTCTTATCGCCCATCTAGATCCCTCTCCACCGTCCTTCGTTCATTTTCCACGTGTGCATTGTGATTGTTGTATTATAGATTAGACACTTTTTGCATGTGTTTTTTGGCTGTGATGAATTTTGGACATGTCTAACTCCTTTATAAAGAGAGGCAATTGTAATCAATTTTTGCAATGAATAAAAAATACTTTTTGTTATATGTTTGCTTTTCTTTTAATTTGGTGTCAGAGCCTCAAGAGCTTGAGCCTAGAGAGAATTGATGAATCTCAGTTTATGTTTGAGAGCATTGAGTAAAATATACACTAGTTTGAAACTGTTTTAGTAGTGTAACATAAAGTTGCCAAAATTTGGATGATTACTGATTTGGATATAGGCCAATAAGCAAAGATTTTGCACCAACAAAGAAAAATTTGGTTGAAGCTAGAGACCCCTTGCTGCAGAGGAGTCTGAATGCTTATTGCTCAAGGTCTGTAGATTTTCAAAAGCTACTAGTTTAGTATTTGATAGAATCAATCAAGTGGTTTAGGGCATTTGTCATGACATCAAAAGGTCCATTCGATAGAAGGTGTGTATTAAATATTAAATCTTCGATGAAAGATTGAATTTTGGTTTGTTGTTTGACATCAAAAGTTTAAGCTATACTTGTTTGGCTTAGACTCAAGTAGTATTTTTCTTTGAAAAGAAAGTTGATATTGTAAACTACCAAATTTTTTTCTTGTAATTGAGCAAAATTATAGTTGCAAAAAGGAGGGAAACAAAGTAGAGTAAGCTCTAAAGTAAGACAATATACAAGAAGGCGTCAGGAAGCAATATAGTTCAACCACAAATTCCAAGTTTTCTCTAAAAACAATTATGAATTTTAGGCTATAAAAATGAAAATGTTATTTTGTTCTCAAGAGGTTTGGGATCTTGTAGAAAAAGGGTTTCCTGAACCACAAGGTGAGGTTGCATTATCACAACAAGAAAAAGATAGATTAAAAGATAATAGAGAAAATGATGCAAAATAATTATTTCTCATTCAACAATTATTAGATGAATCAATTTTTCCTAATGTTTACGCAACCAAAAATATAAGATAGCATGGGATATATTATAAACAACATATCAGAGACATCAAAAGTTAACACTTTCAAATTGCAAATACTAAGGCATGATTTTGAAAATCTATGCATGAAATATTTAGATTCAGGTGATCATTTTCTTAATCAGGTAATGAATGAGGTTAATTAGATTAGAAGATATGGTGAATATTTGAATGATCAAAAGGTTTTTGAAAAAATACTTTGTAGTTTGCCATAAAAATTTGGTGTCATTGTAGTTTCCATTGAAGAGTCGAAGGATTTGACAAAAATATCTATAGGTGAGTTAATGGGGTCACTTTTATCGCATAAATCTAAAATGAATAGGAATAAAAATTCTTCCCGTAGAAGAGAAGGAAGATCAAATTACAAAGCACTTGAGGAAGAGGCGGAAGAAGACATGGATGTAAGGAGATTGAGGTTTTGATGGCTGAGGAAAAAATTATCCCGACAAATGTAAGCAAAGAATTAATGAGGGCGAGTGATAACCTCACTGTTGCACTTTAGAATATGATTTTAACAGGTCACAGGGCTAAGGAAAGGGATGCTCAAGTACCGCTAGTTTTATTAAAGGCGATGAGTTCAATTTTATTATATAAGTCAACAATTCAAGTGCAGACAAACCTCGACTAGCTTATGCATGACACAAGTAACTGACCGAGGGAAAACTTTTCATTCTCTTTTGTAGCATTTGCATAAAACTACAATCACAATATAAAGTGTTTACATAGAAATGTGATCTCTCTATGAAGTTCAAGGGATATTGATTTATAAGTTAATTTTATTGATATTATACTAGCTTTATATAAAATATTATAAATTTATGTTGACTTTTTATTTTTTATTTTTAATAATTAAGAATATTTTTTTGGGTAATAAGTTATTTTGTAATTTTAAATTTTGGAACTTATTTTATACAATAATAAGTTATTTTTTATATGCTATTTTTTTAGTTTGGAAATTATAATAATAAATATATTTTTTTGATTGGTGATAGTCACTTTTGAATGGAGCTTTGAACCAGTGGGGTCACAATGGGGAACTCCATCCCCGAGTGGGGTCACAATGGGGAACTCCATCCCCGAGAACAAACTGAGGCATTAACGCCTCCTCCTCCCTTAATCACAATGGGGAAACCCTCCTTCACACCATATATAATCTCTAGCATGGCCACCAATGTCATCCCCACAAACAACTACCTGCACAACCACGAATGTGGTCCCAAATAAGCATTAACACTTGTATTTGGGTCAGGCGGGGATTTGAACCTTGGCTGCACCATTAATATTGCAACCGAGTCACCACTACACCACAACTACAAGGTGATCCCCATAACAATAAATTTATTATTAAGAATTTCAATGAAATTTTTAATATTAAATTTTATGTGCTCTTTATATTTGAATACATGAATAAGTATTTTGAGTTTCATTTTTATCATATTTTTGTTGTTTCTTCCTTGTCAAAATTTAAATGTATAGTATTAAGAAACTTAGAATAAATAATTATTGTATATTAGCACAATTAATAAAATTATTTATCATGACTTGTAAATATATTCCTATAAATGGAAGTGGAAAATCTACAACAATTTTTCTACTTATCCCTTGAAATTTGTACGCTAAAATCTCTATCAAATTTTTCAAAATGTTGCTAGTGGGATTACTGTGTAAAATCAATGCACTAGATTCTTTATACAGTCTTACACTTTTATAATAACTTCTCAAATAATTTATTATCTAACCGATATTGTCTTCCGGGCAATTAATTTTTCTAGGTAAACATTATAGCATCTTCTAAGTTCATCAAAATTTGTAAGAGTGCACCCAATTTAACCCGGTTTAGTATCCTTACTGAGTTTTATTTGATTTCTCCTAATTTATTAGTATTGTTAGTATAATTTTCTACATGTTCAAGGGATTAGAATATTCCCATAATGTTTCTTAATAAATTTAAGCAATAAATGTACAATGAATTCAGATTTAATCATTTAGAATGATAATCATGTAAAAAAATATTTGAAACTTAAATGAGGAGAGATAATATATTTAATTTTAAGAATTATGTTGATGCCATATATAATTTGGAATGTTGATATTTAAAATACTACCATATTTGTATCTTATAAATATAATTTATGGAGAAGACATCTAAAAAATCAAATTCTAAAAATTATGAATCAATATCCAAACATAGTATTCTAAACCTTGAATCAATTACAAACATAAATTAGTTTTGATCAATGAACAATAATAAAAACTCAGTCAAATTATTGTAATATTTTTTTATTTTGATGGAGGGTTTAGGAACCTGATACGGGTCCACACGTGCCTCTTTAGCTTAGAGCCAAGGAATGAGGAACATCCACACTGCCAAATTCGCCTGGGGCACGATCCCATCCTCATCCCTTATGATGTCGGGCCTTGCACTCAGCAAGACTTGATCCCTGGTGGGCTCTTTGTGAACCATTTAACTTAACTAGTAGACCAAGGGCCCATTGATATTGTAATAAATTAAAACAATATAAATACCATTAAAAAAAATGTTTATAAATGAACCAAATTGTCATGACATAAAAAAAGTGTACAACATAATTTAATCGATACGCTATTAGTTTGAACCTTTGTTTTTGAAAAAATGTCTAATGTTGAAAAAATGTCTCATGCAGCCAAAAAGTTGTCCAATTATGGTGGTAAGAATTGGACAAGTTGTTAGACTCAGGAGATTGGGATGATTGTGTATTTTTGTTCCTGGAATGTTGTCTACCACCTGAAAGTTGTCTCATGATATTGTGAATTTGTTGTTGATCCTTGGATGTGGTGATTTTGTGTAATTGGAATTGAAATGCAATTTAATTATGTGCATGGTAACTAAGAGGTATTAGGATCCATGATTCTCATTCCCTCATTCGTCTTCTTAGTAGCATGAATTGTATAGGTTTTCTTGGTGACAATGATAGTGATGGTAGCGACAATTGGAACATGGTAGAAAGGGTAGAGCTGGAAATGATGTGCACTTTAATTAAGCTTTGATTATACCATTGAGTCATTTAGTTTAGGTTTGATATTAATCAATATTGTTATGAAATTATTCCTCTTGCTTTTATTTGCACAAAATTTTGACTGAGAGCTTCTTAATCAGTGGTAGAGAACTTTCTTTGAGGGATAACTGGTATATTGTGTATTTTTCATGTTATTAGTTATGGGTTGGTTGTTGACCACTAAAAGGAATTATTTTTTGATTTTCTTTGTTCTGGTTTACTTTTTTTTTTGTGTTTGTTTATATCTGTATATCATTTGGTTGGTAGAAGTAAAATTGTGTGGAACATGCATGAGAGTGTGGATGTGTATTCTAATGTAGAGTGTTATTCTGGTTTAGTTTCTAGTTGTATTGGGTTTTTATCGATGTTTATTTTCATGCAAAGAAAGAGTATGTATGCAGATGTCTCAGCTATTTGAAGGGGTCAGAGAGCCAGGGGATGCTAGGGTAGAATATATAATTAGTTTATTCTCAGATCCTTGAGTCATACTGGTAAAAGCACAATAATCAATCACCTTTTAATCTAACTTGATTGGCTAACTCGACCGAGTCAGACTCGGCCCATTCAGACTCGACCGAGTCAATGCGGCATCGAATGGCACCTACATGGCCAAGTTGGTTCATGCGCAAGCCAATGGGAGGGCCAGTAGGACTCAGCCGAGTCTGACTCGACCGAGTCTATCTAGGTGGCATGCCATGTGGCAGCCAAACCTCCAAAAACATAAAAATCTAGAAGTTTGCACTTCTGCTATTTTTTTCTCTACTCAAACTAGACAATGTAAAAAAACTAAAAGTACCCTTTTCTAGATCTCGAAACTATGATTCTTGACATGTAAATTTTATATTTTTTCGACTACAAAACATTGAACAAATTTATTAAAAACTACATGTAGGTTATTAAATATTTTTGAAGTCATTGATTCAGATAATATAAAAAAAATCTAAATCAATTTAGAATTTTTTTAAAGTCATAGATAACACTAGAGAAGAGAGTCCTCTTAAATAATATGTAATTTATTTGGTTTTTGGTATAGTTTTGATAGGGTAAAAATGGCGGGAGACAAAAACTGTTGATTTCAAGTAAGTTCGACTTTGAATACTTATAACGGGAAAAATATACATTGAAAACACTTCTATCTTTTTTTTTGCACTACCTATACATGTCATCTAAAACATATTCTGAAAGTGGAGGAAAAAAAAATGTTTTACTTATAATGATTTGGCGGGAAGTAAACTCCTTGATTTACAATATTTTTCAGAAAATGAAAAATAGACCTAAAAACTTCAAAAAAAATATTAGTTTTGGTTCAATTATTATTTTTAAATTATAGGCATATAATTCATCCTATTTGACACATTTCATTAGTTTACATCATCTTCAAATTCTCAATAGAAATGTGACTTTTATGCCCCGTAAGTTTTACAGTTTTGGTGATGTTAACCTTTTCCTTTGTAAAAGGGTGACAGATTATTGTACTTTTACCCATACATACTCTTTCTATGTATAAAAATGGCTGGAATCATTGACCTAAATTGGATGGTATCAATTTATGGAGAGAACACCATTTTGTGTCAGCTGAAGTTAGTGTGTAGAATAGTGTTGGGCAAGCTAATTATCAAGTTGTGCTTTTTTTTGAGTTGTGATGATTCAAGTGTTCTTGAGTAATCATTGATCACAAAATGTTAGTGTGTGACTATGTCCTTTGTGGGTATCGTGTAGCATGAGTGGTTATTTTAAATAGCGACATAAGTTGTGGGGGTGTATGCATGGGAAGAGTACATGTGTTGATGTTCTCATCTTTCAATAATCTATTGTGAAGATGTTTACATGTTCAAACTTGATGTTTGCATTTTTAATGCATTCTAACTTTTTCTTTCTCTTTGCATCCTTGTTTTTTTTTTTGTCTAATTTGTTATATGTTTTGTTGTGGTTTTCTTGTGTTTATGGTTACTAGAGTATGAAAATTTAAGTTTTTCTATATTACGACGATATAAAATTTGGTAGCATGTCAGAGGGGTTTGTCTATGGATATTCCCCGAGGGAAAGGACATAGTAATAATGTGATCTCATGTCTGTTCTTTAGTGTTAGATGTTTGCAATAGGTATGGTAGTATATACTTATGCTCAAACAACTTTCTAGAGTGGTTATACAGGAAAATTATATAGATATTATATTGGATTATGCGCCAAATGGAATATTGTCTATTGGTTCTGGGAGAAGAGGAAATAATGTTGGTGTAAGTTGGATTTTTTGGTTTTTAATGTTTGTTAGATGTTTTGGGTCAGGAATGCTACTGATTGGTTTATTTAATTGATTTTACATTGCTGCATTTGAATAGGAGAGCTATGTAAGGACAATGTTGAGGGAAATGTCAAAAGAAATGACATGTGGGAATTTTTATTATGAGAAAATACAAGATTTTTGTAAGTGATGTCTAAAAGAGTCTATTGAGGTGAGCACTGCAAATATTGTATGCTCTTAATTCCATATGTGTACTTTCTTTGTTCAATTTAAATTTGTGAATGGATTCGTAAGTGTTTTATGTTCTAAGTCAAAGTCACAAGTGGTGGTTAGCATAGAGAGAAGTAGCATTCAGAAATTAAGAGTGTCTATTATATAGGGTGTATAGAGCTGTGGTTTGTATTTTATATTAGGTTTAAGTTTTGGATTTTTTTTTTTGAAAGTGCGTAGAGTTGGTTTCTTAGCTAGTTGTTCAACTTTTGAACCTTGGAAGTGGTTCTTGGAAAAGAGGAAACAACATTTTTGTATACTATAATTTTTTTTTTGAGGTGTGTTAGATGTTTTTGGTTAAGAGTCAAGCTGACTAGTTTAAATAATTGATTTTGAGATGTGTTGGAAACGGAGACTTTTGTGGGGACAATATTGGCAGTAATATCAAAGGAAATAGCAAGTGAAGATTGTGATTGAGGAAAAAATATAGATAGAGTGAAAGTGACGTCTAAGGAGTCTATTGGAGCTAGGGTTAGAAATTCCGTGAGTTCTTATTTCCACACACTTATTTTTTGTTTGTAAACTTTAATTTATGATTGAGCTGGTTAACTTTGGCAAAGCAATTTTAAGTATTTAGGAGGATGTAGGAATGTGTAAATGCCCGATGATAATTGTTGTGTTATTTTCACGGTCAAATTGAGGATTTTTTTATATAAGCTATTGAATAAGTGAATTTTGAAAAGTAAGAAAGTCCATGGAGTTGGGTGGCCGACTATTTGTTGAATTGTCAAATACTGTGAAAGGGACATGTTTACTATTTGGTATGGTTCTTCATCTTTAAATAGTAGTCATGTGTGTGAGGTTTTTGTCATTGTTTTTTAACGGTAGATTGAGAAGGCGCTAATGTGACAAATATGAAATGGTGCTATGACTTATTGTTTTTGTTTTGAATAGGGAAGGATTCGATGCATTTTTTAATAGATATTTAATCACATGTGTGAGTCATTGGTTGAGTATATGTTGAGAGGCCGATTGAAGGTTAGATGAGCGAATAAGTTAGAAACTTGAGAAATATACAAGTTAGGAGATGTGCAGGTTCAAAATTTGTCTGATGGTGCGACATAAGGGTTGCTAAGCATCAAGAAATTTTATAAGCTATATATAATATTGGTTTACATTTTATGTTAGCGTTGATGTGATTTTTTAAAGATTGTTGGTTTACAAGTTTCACAACTATGAGTGCTATAAATTTAAATTATATTGGTGGAAGCTATAGTGGGGAGGTTGTACATTCTCAAAATTTATATTTTAGGTTCTACTTTTATAGTATGCTCATGTGTTAGGTGGATTTGTGTTATTTTTTGGTTTTGTACTTCAAACTACTATTTATTGTTTCTGTTCATTATTATTTGACACATTATTTATGTACGTCATTGACATGGATTGTATCTTGTTTGGCAATGTGATTCAATCAATAAATGGTGGAGATATTAAATTTTGAAACTACCACTATAGATTTTTTATACAAGAAATTGTTTTTGAATGAAAGTAAGTGTGAGCAATACAAAATTGTCTTGTTTGATGACACCTATATGCAATTAACCATATTGGTAGAAAAAATAAACAATCTCTTCTTTTTTGATAAACTCAAGATAGATTCGATAACTTGTTTGATGTCTTATGAATTTTCAAGCATTGGGGATTCGAGATAGGTTGTTATATTTTTTTGTATAATATCTGCAATGCTCTTGCATGTGTATTTCAATGTTATGTAACCTATATTAACTATGACTTTCTCTATCAAACAAGACCATAATTTTTTTCACTTTAGATGTCATCCATTCCATATGCGATGTCATTGGAAATCCAAAATACCTATTTTAATCCCAACAAGAATCCATGTAGTTGGATTAAGTTATGAGTCTATCTAGCCATGCGACAAAGTTTGGTATTCACACGTGACCGAGAAAAATAGGTGTCCCTGAAATGACCAATCATGTACAAATGAGTCAATTCCCTATAAAAGTATATAGACCATTAAAGGACATGTTACAAGAAAGAAGAAAAAACACTGGTATAATTCACATAGAGGTCCTGGATAGGTTTTCAACCTTGATTTGATAGATGATGAAGACACAAAAATTTAAATTATTTATTTTAATGACATTGCAGAGTTACACAATGGTAGAGTGGACGTTGGTCGGATGTATACAATATCTAAAGGTATTGTAAAGGATGGAAACAAATAGTATAATATGCTAAATAGCGGTATGGAGATTAATTTGGATAAGGCATCAGATTTGAATTGTTGTGATGATGATAAGTCTTTTAAGAGGAATCTCTTCCAGTTTAGATAATTTGACGAGGTTGCAAAGATGGAGAATGATACTTTCGTGGATATTATTGGGATTGTTGTGCATGTTGGAGATATCAAAATTTTGTACAGAAGAGATCTATAAAAGAGGTTTACTAGAGGACTGTAAAACTAGTTGACATATTCTACACAACAATTGATGTGAGTTTCAAGGGTTTAGCTTTCCAAAAAGAGGGAGAAGAGATGAAAAGATTAAAGGCTCAACAAAGAGTGGTTATGAGGAAAGGGTGCGTGTTTGTACTTAAAGGTAACATGGTAATAAGTACTATTCAGAATAAAAAATATTAACAATAGAACCTTCAGTCCATGAAGCAAAAGCCCTCAGATCTAGAACATAAATAGATAATATTGATATTGTTGCATCACTGTTAATTATTAAGTAGCATAATATAACAATGGGTAGAGTTATAATTCATTCTTTTCTTTTAGAGTTTAAGATAAGAATAAAAAATCCTTGCGAGGTGGAAATGAGAGCAACTATGAAGTTCATTAGACAAGAAAATTTCTTTATCTAGTACATCCATTGATTGTTAATGACAAAGAATGTTAAAAATGATTTTAAAATATTGATAGTGCATGGTTGTGTAGTAAATGTGGGGTGTAAATTTCTGAGTGTAACTATAGATATATTCTGCAATTGAAGATCTGAGATCACAATGGTGTAATTTGGGCTATGGCTTTTGATGATATTGCAACTCAAATGCTGAAAATCTATGCTAAGTAGCTCTACATGCTACAATATGACATTGAAGGCAGTTCAACTCCATAAGAAATCTTCAACTCAATTCTTCTTAACACTTTTGTTTTTACTTTATTTTTGTGGAGTGATTCGTACAATTGTGAACCAAGGTTGAGAGTAATAATCTTTATAAAAGTGGGAGAAGAAACAATAGAGCTGACTGTTAAAAAGTTTGAATTTGAAAAAAATAAAGGTATGGACATGGACTCGGATGGTGAGAGTGCTGATGGTTATGATGGAACGGACCACTTCCCCCACTCCCAGTCTGATGATGGGAGTAAGGAGTCACTATCTTTTTTGGTGAGTGCTTCTGGTGAAGATGAAGTCAAAACTCTGGGAGCTCATATTCCTAAGGAGAAAGGTAAAGATCCTGAGGTTGCCGAGGAGGATGTGGGTAGCCAAAAAGTTCCTATTTTGGTCAATTATGCGAGTTTGGAAGAGCATGACATTCCCATCTCTCCGAAGCTTGAGGTGTTTGTGGATGTGCAATCAGAGAGGAAAGAGGAGGAAACCCCAGGTCACGACACTGCTGAGAAGGCCAATATCCCTGCTACTTCTAGGAACATTCCTTCCTCTAGATTGGTGGATATGCAGGAGAAGAATGTCCATCTTCTCCAAGATGACATGGTCGACAAAATTGAGCCCCCATTTGGAGTCCTTCAAACTGTGAAGGTAATGTCATTGTACTCATTTCGACTGATGAAATGGGTATTTAAGGAAATCAAAAGTCTCCATCTCAGCTTTAGAGCTTTTTCTGCTCGTGTTGATATTATCCAAGGTAATCAAGATTCTAGGTTGGTAGGGGTTGATGGTAAACAGAACAAGGAGGATGGAAAAAATTAGAAGACTCTGCATGACTGATTTGACATTCTGGAAAACACATTGAAAAAACATATGAATGATAACAATATCTTCATGGGTTCCACTATGGAGAGTTTTAATTCCATTAAGTCTGAGATGGATTCTGGCTCCCCTAGTGTGAAAATTTTGGAGCGGTCAGATTTCAACGCTACCATAAAAAAGGTCTCCTAAGCTAAGAAGGAAGCGAAAGGCACTCTCCCGGAGTTCGCCTAGTTCCTGCAGTTTTCCTATTTTTTTTGCTGCTTCGTCTTTTGGCTTTTGGTTGCCGGAGGGTCTAACTAGTTTCTGGCTTTCTTCTCTGGTTTTCTGTTTGGTTCTGGGTGTTGCGGGATGGGTCTCAGTCCTGTCTCTATTTAGTCCTTTCTATGTTGTCTATCTTTTTGTAATGGATGTAAGGGGTTTCGGGTCCCCATAAAACCTATTTTTACCAGCAATCAAAAACAATCTTTATAAAAGTAGAAAAGGTGGACTTCAAGAATGGGTGTGACATTTTAATTTCAAAAATATTGGTAATGGCAAGTGCCTAGGATTAATGTCTAATTTTCGGATGTCCACTTTCTCTATTTGTGAATTTTGAAAATTGATGAGATTATTTCTTTCTATGTCCAAAATAAAAAAGCATAGGCTATAGGGGTTATTTATTTTATTTAAAAATTATCCTATTATTTCAAAGACAATTAATTAGGTTTGAATTATATATTGTGGATGGACGGTGATCATGCCATCTTTTGATATCTAGCTTTTACATAAATATTAAAGCAACTTATGTGAAATGAATGTCATGAAGTATAAAGTTTGCGGTTTGACCTTTTAATATTGTTGGAACTACCTTGTGCTCTTTGCATTTAGTGTAGTGTGAATGAAAATGTAGTTTAAAGTTGACAATAGTGAAATGAAGTATTCATTTTAAAGTCAACTTTGTGGATGTAGTATGTTCAAAACCTTGTGGAATTATGGGATATTCTCCATGTGGATCAATCGTGTGACCGTTGCAATTGTTTCAAGTTTATCTTAATTCAAACCTATGATAATAAGTGGTCTATATTATAATTATATAAACTTACCATAGGCCTTGAATTGGTTTTAGGAAGTTCAGATACGTCAGTTAGATTCCAAAAGTACTTTTACAACTTTTTTGTGTCTTCAAGTTTCTTTCTTTGTGCAATGTTGGTTCCATCTTTGGATGATCAGACCCGGTAGGAAATTTTAAACTTTCTTATTCTCACAATGGTGCTATATAAAAATATCCTTATTTTTTATAGGTCTGCGTGTATGTTGTATTATATTTCAAGTTCTTAGACTGGTAGTCGGGTTCTCAAAGTACTTTCAAAACTTTGCTGTGTATTTGCGAGTATTCTTTTTGAAGTTCTTACATTCGTTACCCACCACTTTCAATTTGCTTTTGCAAAACTTCTCATTTATATGTTCTTCCTCCAACTTAGGTTGCATTGGAAATCTAGCATTTAGAAATGGATTATTTGG
>MU227218.1:1948104-1959809 GCA_018584345.1 Thuja plicata
ATAGAGAGGATAGAGGTCCTAAAATGTAGGAAGGAGGCATAATTGAAAAGATGCCAAAAGTTGCTATTTTGTTGTCATGACAACATTTGCAATAATTGCAAATGTTGCATGCAATATGGTTACATCGAATTCTACTTGTTTCTAGGAGTGGGGAATCGACCAACAAGGCCCTACAATGGTGGAAGAAGGAATCTAGTGTATGAGAGACTTGAACCATGCAGTTAGTGTATTGATTGTAACATTTTGAGAAGAGGAATATAGTTTGCAATTTGGCATTCCCAGAAATCCCGAGCATTTCCTTGTGACAGTCACACTTTATGGATTGAAAGCTTTGAAGTAATGGTTGTTTTGTGTTCTTAGGACTTTTTGGAATGTTTCTTATTCAATGATCAAGTTTCTTTAAGGTAGTTTAAGGTCTAGTTTAAATTGTTTTGTGTTTTAAGATGTTCACTGGTCCTGTCCTGAGTAGTCAGTCTAAATATGGCTCCCCCATGAAATATAACCATCGGAAACTTCTAAGGATAGATGGAAATGTTAGGGGAGTCATTAGTGTACATATTTTTAGAGGTAGGAGTCAGGGAAAGACAATTATATATTTTTAGGACCAAGCCCTAGGCGAGCATGCACTGTCCGGTTAGTGGTTTGGTGGAGAAACAATGAGTTTCCATGAGCAGGGGAAGATAGATCTGTACGGTCTAAGTACATGATAAGTTAGGGTTTTGTGTTACCTTGACATACTGAGTTGGTCAAGTTCATACCAATTAGTGGAGACAAGTTTTGGACAAGTTTAGCATAGTGTTGTAGACTGTCCTAGGTTTTAGGCCTATTAGCCCTATAAGACCTAGTTTGTAGGAACCCTATGTACGGAGGGATACTAAACTTAAAACCTTGAAAATGTCTTGTAAGGTGAAAAACAGTATCTAAATATGGTCTTATATTTTCAAGTTATTTAGGAAAGTTTGAAGTTAATTGGGAAAAACACTCTGGATAGGGTTACAAGGAATTAGGCCTCCTTAAGCCAAAAGTGTGAACTTGATTGCAAAGAGTGAAGAGATGCCTCAAGATGTATTCCAAACTGATAAAATGTGATGTCTACATGTTTATGGACACCCTTGAAAATGGATTAAGAATGTTAGAGTGAAAATTGGCATTTAGAATCTTCTAAGTTTGAGTAGGAGAAGTGGAGAAGTGAAGTAATCATAGGGTGTTAGTCTTTCAAAGGGTGAAGCACAAGTGGAGACTCTTAGAGGAGAGTAAGATTAGGACTTAGTTAATGATCTAAAACTAATAAGGACCTAGAGGAGATTATAATCCTTGAAGAACATAGAGAAGAACTTCTTAGTGGATTGTGCAAGCAAACCCATTGGAACACTTAGATCGTATTGGTATCAGAGCTTGATTAAAGATCAGGCTTGTGGTGGATGTTTCAGCCTACTGAATCAGTGGGAGAGAATACACCTGGAGGATTAGAAAAAGACAAAGTCATGGTGACTAATTCTGAGCTAGCTAAAAAGGTAGAAGAACAAGAAGAAAACAACAAGTCATTAAGAGAAAGGTTGTCTCAAATGGAGCAACTCTTGGGAGAAGTCCAAGACAAAGCTGAGAAGATGAAGGATAAGATTGAAAATAAAGAAGAAGAAGAAGCAAGGGAGAAAGGAGTGGATATAGAAGAAGAAGCTCCAACCCCTGATCCTGTCAGTGACCAAGAACCCTTCTTAAAGGCATTGAAGGCTTTGAGTGGTAAAGCTTTGGAGGGTGTGCCACTATTTAGTGGACAAATGGATCCAGATTCAGTAGTGGATTGGATAGACCACATAGAGAACCATTTTGAATGTGATGGTATCACAGAGGCCCAAAAAGTGTGTGTGGCCAAGTCAAGATTGAGAGGTTCAGCTCTCACATGGTGGAAGTTTGTCCAAACTGAAAGAGAGAAAGAAGGAAAGAGTCCTATAGCCACATGGAAGGGCATGATGAATAAGATGAAGAAGACATATTTTCCTGATGATGATGAAGTGCAGCTACATAGGAGGAGACATAATCTTAGACAAAAAGACTTAGATGTCCAAGACTACACTGAAGAGTTCCAAAAGTTGTTCCTACGGTCATAAGTGGTTGAAGACGAAAGCATCAAGCTAGATAGGTATATGAATGGAATTAAATTGTCTATTCAAGAAGACATGAGTCTAGTGAACTTCAAAACCATCTGCCAATGCTATCAAATGGCCTTGAAGATAGAAGAAAAAGGCAAGAGGAAACAAGAACAAAGTTCTAAAGGAAGAGGTAGAGGAAGAGATAGTAGATGACAAAGAGGTGGATATGGTGGGAGGAGTTCAGAATTAAGGACACAAGGAGAAGTCAAATACAATGAGAAGCAAGAAGCAAGTTCTAGTAGAGGTGGTAGAGGAAGGAAATCCAATTTTAGAGGTAGAAGTGGTGGACAAGGAAGAGGCAATTACTTTGACAATATGAAATGTTACCATTATAATCAAATGGGAAACCCTCCCTATAGGTGTCCAGAGAAGAGTGGTACTTCTCAAGGAGGTAACCAGAGGACTAATCTGGATCAAGAAGACACAAGTGTAGCTGATAAACACCTTGAGGTGCCATTAAACTTAGAGGAAGGTGAGAATCTCATGATGAGGAGAACATTTATCAAGGAGCCAATCAAGGAGGAGCCAAGCCAAAGGAGGTCTTTGTTTAGAATCAAATGTAACATGATGAGAAAAGTATGTAAGGTTATCATAGACTCAGGGTCTACTAATAATATTGTATCAGAGGAAGTAGTCATCAAGTTAGGTATGACAAGAATAACTCATAATCATGCCTACAAAGTAACATGGCTCAATAAGGGACAACATGTCTTGGTGAATGAGAAAGCATGGGTAGAGTTCTCTATAGGGAGATATAAGGACAAGGTACTATGTGATGTACTTCCCATGGATGCATGTCACTTGCTACTAGGCAGGCCATGGAATTTTGACCGCCAAGCTATCCATGATGGAGTGAAGAACTCCTATACTTTCAAGAAGGATAACATGAATTTCAAAATTCAGTCATTGTTAGAAGATGTAGAAGTGAAGACAACTTATCCAAATGTACTAATGGTGAGTGAGAAAGAGTTCTTGGAGGCCATGGAAGAAGGAGAAGGATTTGGTTTTTCTCTAGTGTTGAAGCCTAAGGAAGAGGAAGACAAAACAATGAAGACAACAGAGCTGCCACAAGAGATACAAGAAATGTTGTAGAAGTATGAAGGCATTGTAAGCGATGGAAAACCATCAACCTTACCCCCTATAAGACCCATAAGCCATAAGATTGATCTTATTCCTGGAGCTACCCTACCCAATAAGGCAGCCTACAAGATGACACCTCAACAGAATGAGGAAATAGCTAGGTAAACTCAAGAGTTACTAGAACAAGGTCTTATAAGGAAGAGTATTAGTCCTTGTGCTGTACCCATAGTCCTAGTCCCTAAGAAAGGAGGTACTTGGAGATTGTGTACTGACTCTAGAGCCATAAATAGGATCACTATCGGATATAGGTTACCTATCCCTAGGATAGAAGACTCGATGGATTGTCTAGGAGGTGCAAGGTACTTCACCAAGATAGATTTAAAAAGTGGCTATCACAAGATAAGGGTGAATGAAGGAGATGAGTGGAAGACAAACTTCAAGACCACTGAAGGGCTGTATGAATGGCTATTCATGCCATTTGGCTTATCAAATGCACCATCAAATTTTATGAGGTTGATGAATGAAGTACTTAAAGACCACATTGGCAAATTTGTAGTGGTATACTTGGATGATATACTCATCTTTAGTAATACAAGAGAGGAACACCTCAAGCATGTGGAATTAGTACTTAAGAGGCTACATGAAGAGAAGTTAATGATTAACTTGGAGAAATGTGAGTTCATCAAAACATAGCTAGTGTACCTAGGATTTGTTTTATCTCATGCTAATCTGAAAATGGACAAGAGTAAGGTGGAAGCCATCATGAATTGGCCCACTCTAAGGAAAAAAATAGAGGTAAGGAGTTTTCATGGCCTTGCTCAGTATTATAGGAAGTTCATAAGGCAATTTAGTGCTATTTGTGCTCCAATGTTGGATACAATCAAAGGAGGAATGAAGAGCAAGTTCATGTGGAATGAAGAAGCCAACAAGAGCTTTGAGTTACTGAAGGAAAATATTGCTACCCAACCAGTGTTAGTCCTACCAAGCTTTGAGAAGCTCTTCACAATTGAATGTGATGCAAGCAACATAGCTATTGGGGCTGTCCTAAGCCAAGAGGGTAGACCGGTAGCATTTCACTCTGAGAAGTTGAGTGAAGCAAAGAAGAAGTATTCTTCTTATGAACTTGAGTTGTATGCATTGGTTCAAGCCTTGAGAAAGTGGAGGAACTACTTTATGCCCAAGGAGTTCATTGTTTATTCAGATAATCAAGCCTTAAGTTTTCTGAATTCTCTAGAGAAGTTGAGCCACAAGCACATGAAGTGGGTTGAGTACCTACAAGCTTACACCTTTAACATCAAACATAAGAAAGGTGTCCTCAACAAAGTTGCTGATGCACATTGAAGAAGATCTGTTACCATTCAAGAGATTCAGTTGAAGAGCATGGGAATAGATCACTTCAAGGATCTATATGCGGAAGATGAGGACTTTGCAAATATTTACAAGGTATGTGCTGAATACAAGAACCATTTCCATAGTGAGTATGCTGAATATACCTTGCAAAGTAACCTTTTGTTTAAAGGCAATAAGTTATGTGTCCCTAGAGGTTCAATTAGGGAGAAAATGATTCAAGAGAAGAACAATGGTGCATTGAGTGGTCACTTTGGGATCACAAAGACACAAGAACTAGTTCAAAGGTTCTACTATTGGCCGAGGATGAAAATTGACGTCAAGAGGTATGTAGAGAGTTGTATTGTGTGGCAAAGAGCCAAGGTTACATCATCAAATGCTGGCCTTTATTAGCCTGTACCTATTCCTACAAGACCATGGGATTGCTTAAGCATGGATTTTGTAGTTGGGTTACCCAAAACAAGACAAGGTATGGATAATGTGTATGTAGTTGTGGATAGGTTTAGAAAAATGACTCACTTTGTGCCATGCAAGACCACTAATGATGCCAACCAAATAGCATCTCTATTCTTCAAAGAGATAATAAGAATCCATGGGTTACCTCAGAGCATTGTGTCTGATAGAGACACCAAATTTATGAGTCATTTTTGGAAGACTCTTTGGCAAAGACTAGGCACAAATTTATCCTTTGGATCTGCCTACAATCCTCAAACTGATGGACAAACCAAAGTGGTGAATAGAAGCCTTGGGAATCTAATGAGATGCTTGAAAAAGGAGTACGGACAACAATGGGACCAATTGATTGGATAGGCTGAGTATGCCTACAATGACACCATCAATAGGTCAACAGGGAAGAGCCCCTTTGAGGTAGTGTATGGATTACATCCTAGAGGAGTCTATGAGTTGAGAGACTTGAATGATGGAGTGAAAGCAAGTGGATATGTAGATGATTTTACTCAAGCCATGCAAGAGATACATGACACAGTCTGAAAAATCTTGACTGAGAATACCTTGCAACATAAGGCAAAGGTTGATGAAAGTAGGAGGACAGTTGAGTTTAATGTGGGTGACATGGTTATGGGTCATCTCAACAAGTCAAGACTTCAAAAGGGAGTCCCTCACAAGTTGCACATGAGAAGGATATGTCCTTTTCCTATCTTGGCTAAGTATGGTGATAATGCTTTTAAAGTAGAACTCCTGGAAGACAGTGGACTATCACCTATCTTAAACATTGCAGATTTAGCCCACTATAAAGGACCAAAGAAAGACTTGGATTAGAGTCTTCAAGAAGTCATCAGAGATGTGTAGGAGCTACAATTACCATCTGATACAGTCAAAGGAGATGACAACATTCTTGATACAAGAATCTACAAGAGGACTAGAATAAAAGAGTATAAAGAGAACTTGATCAAAAGACATGATCAAACAAATGCAGATGTAGTATGGGTTAAAGAATAAAAGTTAAAGAAGCTAGGTATTGATCCAAGCATCATCAATCCAAGGGTGGATTGATCTTTTTGTTTTGGGGAGGATGGTGCAGAAGCACCTAGGCTAGCCTCCATGTTTGTCCATTTTGTCTTGTACTTGACATTATCCAGGTCAAGATTAGGATAGTTGTATTTCAACCTTAGTAGGTCTTTGCTATGTAGGCTAAGTGAGTTAGTCATTAGGACTAAGGTCACATCAATAGCCATTGTTTGTAGTTTTCAAATTATTAGGCTTAGGTGTTAGTTGATTGGTTAGAGTCTTGAATGTGTCCTAATCTCATAAATGAGGACATAGAGATGCTATAGGGTCTTTAATGCTCTTGCATCCTTGAAATAGAGGATAGAGGTCCTAAAATGTAGGAAGGAGACATAATTGAAAAGATGCCAAAAGTTGCTATTTTGTTGTCATGACAACATTTGCAATAATTGTAAATGTTGCATGCAATATGGTTACATCAAATTCTCCTTGTTTCTAGGAGCAGGGAATTGACCAAAAAGGCCCTACAATGGTGGACGAATGCATCTAGTGTATGAGAGACTTGAATCATGCAGTTAGTGTATTGATTGTAACATTTTGAGAAGTGGAATACAGTCTGCAATTTGGCATTTCTAGAAATCCTGAGCATTTCCTTGCGAAAGTCACACTTTATGGATTGAAAGCTTTGAAGTAATGTTTTTTTTGTGTTCTTAGGAGTGTTTGGAATGTTTCTTATTCAGTGACCAAGTTTATTTAAGGTAGTTTAAGGTCTAGTTTAAATTGTTTTGTGTTTTAAGTAGTTCACTGGTCCTGTCCTGACCAGTCAGTCTAAATATGGCTCCCCCATGAAATCTAACAATGTAAAACTTCCAAGGATAGATGGAAATGACAGGGGAGTCATTAGTGTACATATTTGTAGAGGTACAAGTTAGGGAAAGACAAGTAGCTATTTTTAGGACCAAACTCTAGGCAAGCATGCATTGTCCGGTTAGTGGTTAGGTGGAGAAACAGTGAGTTTCCATGAGCAAGGGAAGATAGATCTGTACGGTCTAAGTACATGATAAGTTAGGGTTTTTTGTTACCTTGACATACTGAGTTGGTCAAGTTCATACCAATCAGTGGGGACAAGTTTTGGACAAGTTTAGCATAGTGTTGCATACTGTCCTAGTTTTTAGGCCTATTAGCCCTATAAGACCTAGTTTATAGGAACCCTATGTACGGAGAGAAATTGAACTTAAAAACTTGAAAATGTCTTGTAAGGTGAAAAAGGGTATCTGAATATGGTCTTATATTTTCAAGTTATTTGGGAAAGTTTGAAGTTAATTGGGAAAAACATCCTAGATATGGCTACAAGGAATTAGGCCTCCTTAAGCCAAAAGTGTGAACTCAATTGCAAAGAGTGAAGAGATCCCTAAAGATGGATTCCAAAATGATAAAATGTGATCTCTACATGTTGATGGATACTCCTGCAAATGGATTAAGGATTTTAGAGTGAAAATTGGCATTTAGACTCTTTTAAGTGTGAGTAGGAGAAGTGGAGAAGTGAAGTAATCATAGGGTGTTAGTCTTTCAAAGGGTGAAGCACAAGTGGAGACTCTTAGAGGAGAGTAAGATTAGGAATTATTTAATGATCTAAGCCTAATATGGACCTAGAGGAGACTAGGATCCTTGAAGAAGATAGAGAAGGTCTTCTTAGTGGATTGTGCAAGCAAACCCATTGGAACACTTACATCAAAAGTGCACACCCTTCTTCACCAAACTGTATAGATGGGCAACCTGAAATACATTTGGAAGTAGAGTTTCTCCCTTCTCTTTGGGCCATTGCAAATTAGCGAACATTTTCTTCTCTTCCCTCCAGCAAAATAGCTTATTTCAATGGTCGCCCATGAATTTTTTAAATGACCGATTGGTTGCCTTTGCTTCTTTCAATGGCCATCCATGATTTTTTCTGCAATCTTTTAACCTTCCATACATAGTTATTACAATTTAATACCATTATAGTACATAGGTGTTTCAAGTAAGTGAAATTGTACTCTCTCTCTCTCTCTCTCTGAAGTAACCCAATCTCCTCTTCTGCACTCTCAATTTGTTTCACTTCCTCTACACACAAGATTTCAATCTCTTTTTGCATTGTTTGAATTGTTCCCAATTGGTTCTCACTCTCTACACGCAATGATGAAATTTTATGTCTCAGGGCTTAGATAGTTTGACCAAGTTGATTTTCCCCCTCTTCTTGCAATAATCTCATCTCTTCTCACAGATTTTTAGTAATTTCAAATTGTTTCTCACCCACTACCGTAAGTATTTCATTTTATTCCTTCACCCCACAAAGTTTGTATAAAAGACATGTATGGTAATCTTCACAGTAGTTAGGAGGCACAAATTGGTAACAATTTGAGAAGTAGGAATCATAAAATGCACACCCTTCCTCACCAACCTGTAAAGATGGGAAACTTGAAATACATCTGGAAGTAGATTTTCTCCCTTCGCTTTGGGCCATTGCAAATTAGCAAAAGTTTTCTGCTCTTCCCTCCAACAAAATAGCTTATTTCAATGGTCGCCCATGTTTTTTTTTTAAATGGATGATTGGTTTCCTTTGCTTCTTTCAATGGTCATCCATGGTTTTTTCTGCAATCTTCCAACCTTTCATACATAGTTATTACAATTTAATACCCTCCTAGTACATAGGTGTTGTGAGTGAAATAGAACAAGACATTAATAAAATAATGGAAGGTACACCTTATCATGTGTTAGGACCCCTTAGGACACACTTGAGTGTTGCAATGTGCCGAAAGGGGTCATAGGGACTTCATAGGGGTCCTAATGCGTGATAAAGCATAATAGGACCCCTATGAAGTCCCCATGACCCTTTTCAACACATTAGAACACTAAAGTGTGTCCTAAGAGGTCCTAAGACCTCTTGGGACACACTTGAGTGTTGAAATGTGTCGAAAGGGGTCATGGGGACTTCCTAGGAGTCCTATTATTCTTTATCACGCGTTAGGACCCCTAGGAAGTCCCCATGACCCCTTTTGACACATTGGAACAATCAAGTGTGGCCCAAGGGGTCCTATGACCTCTTGGGACACACTTGAGTGTTCCAATGTGCCAAAAGGGGTCATAGGAAGTTGCATGAAAAACCTTCCTGCAGACATGTCCATAAAACTCAAACTTCTTCATATATCGGGCCTTGCAAATCCAATTCTCACATGTCATCCATGATGACATTTCCTGGGACAAAGATGACCAAAAATTAATTTTTCTTTACATTTCCTAGTACAAAATCTCATACTTCCATCGCCATACCTCTTTAAATCATGATATTTGATAACAACATGTCCAACATCATCTGGATGTTTAGGAAAATATAGTGGTATTGCATTACCAACATACCCATTATCTGTAAAATGATTTATGATATCACTCCACACTGGAGAATTGTCTAAGACTAGCTTGGAATTTCCAAAGATATACAGACCAATTCTAGCCCTGGAAAGGGCAACACAAGTTCTGTTTGGAATATTAATAAATCCTATATTTTTTGATGTTTTTACATTCAAATTAGGAATTCAATGTTTCATACCAAAGAAAACAATATGATATTTCTCTCTTGTCCCTGGTCAGGAGTAAATTTGCTAAGAATTGAGATCTGAGTTCTAGATCCTAACCTTGCTAGACTTTTCTTGTATTCATATATTCCCTCCAAAAATTGATCCAGAGCTCTGTTAGTAAAGCACACTATGAGAATAAGACCAAAGGAATTTGAAATCTCTCTCTCTCTCTCTCTCTCTCAATCTTCCTTTGTTCTTAGTTTTTCAGAACCCGGTCGGGTTTTGAGTAATTAGGAACATTGATTCATTATGTTCTCATAACCCGACCAGGTTTTGAGTAATTAGGATCACTTAGCCTTTATGTTCTCATAACCCAATTGGGTTCTGAACCCAATCGAGTTCTATGGAATTAGGAGCTTCGTTTGCTTCAACGATTTTAAAATAGTCATTGCAAGTTGTTTTGAGGTCCCACAACTATTTTTCTATTGTTTTACGCCATGAACAGAGATGTTTGCACTTTTTTTGCATGTTTATTATTTGCAATGATTGAAAATTGTGTTTTTTATTTGTATTTTTATTGTTATTTTATCATTGTAAGTTCACATTTCAAGAAAATGGTTGAGTTATAATTATTTTTTGTATTTGATGTTCACATGTTATTCTATGTTCATGATATTATTCGTAGGGTCCATTCAATACAAACAATGGGAATGAACAAAAAAGGAACAATTGAACAACGAGAGACAGAAAAGGAAAGACAAAGGGAGTGCATGAGGAGAATACAACAAGGTACATCATCAAATGCAAGCAACGTAAGTGATGAAAATGTTAATGTGACAAATGCACCATTTCAATTCAATGTCATTAATGAACAAAATGCACATAATGAAAATGAAAATCATCAACATACACCAAATGAACTGATGGGGATAAATGCACCTAATTTATCTAATGAAAATGTAGAGCATGCAACTGTGTTAACACCTCCTAGAATAATTCATAGAAAACCAAAGTTTTTAATTGACATTGATGAAAATATTTTGAGGCCAATACATGATAAAATGTTGGAAAGAAGTTGTAGAAGAATTTTTAAAAATATTTGGAATAACTATTTTGAAAAATTAAATCAAAGTGGAAGATGTCAAGTAGTTGTTGAAATGATTAAGAATCTAAAATTTAGAGAGACAATGACAATTTTGGGGTTGAGAACATCTAAAAATAGTACTGAGAGAACCATTGTGAGGAATCTATTCAATGCATACCAAGCCATTGGTTCACAATCATGTAGTAAATATTCTAATGTTACTCGACGTTTCCTCACATCAACTATAATGGGAAAGGAAACGAAGAAATCTCGTATAGTAAGAAAAAAAATTAAGTCATTAAGGATAGGTAGAACAACATTATGAAGATCCTTACAAAGGCGAGACAAAATTGAGGAGCCAAACACTAATTATCTTTGGTCATTCTTGGGTAGACTCCTACGCAAGGACAAGGTTGTCGTTGATGCATTAAGAACATTAATTGAAAAGTTTTGGCATGACAACACAAGGGTTTCACCCAACCAAAGAGACATTTTTAGGAGGAGAATTGGATCTATAAATCGTATGCCACATCCAAAACACTTTTTGGATATGACACAAACACAATTTTCTGAAAGATTCCTCCAAAGGTTTCTTCAAATAAAAATTATTCAAAGATTTTTTGAAATGACAAAACCCTTTTATGTCAAGATTAACCATGCACGCACTACATGTTGTTGCAAGGTACATATTGAATTTTCCATGCATTATGATATATATCATCATGTTTGTTGTACTTTTCACACTAACACTATTTTGCAGTAATGTGGTCTTCAAGTACCTCCTACGTCATCAAGAGATTTTATGTCAAGTGTATTATGCAATCGAGATGATGATTGCATTTATTATAAGATTATGTGTTTGAATGGATCTTGTAGTGCATGTGGTCATATGAGAAAGTTGCGAATATGTCACCATCTAGAGAGCACAAATGAGATTGGAAATACAATAGTTTCTTTTGGAAAATACAAGACAGTAACTTATGGTCTAAAAGATGGAAAAGAACTTAAGAGGTGTGAGTTAGTGAAAAA
>MU227218.1:1959860-1972720 GCA_018584345.1 Thuja plicata
CTCCATTGTTGATTTTGCTGAGAATTATACACTTAAACCTCAGAATGAAGTGCAAGCATTGTATTACCATTCTATACAAGTGACAATCTTTGTACATATAGTATTCTTGCATGCACATGATAGCACAAACACATATATAAAGGTTTTAAGAGAGTATCACTTCTACATCAGTGATGATCGCACACATTCATCAGAGTTTGTGCAAGGTTGCTTCAAAGTTTTCTATGATAATTTGAGGGAAAGAGGTATTGAGTACAATCAACACATAATATGGTCAGATAATTGCACCTCACAATTCAATAATGCAAGGATCTTCTATTGGTTGAGTAGGATGCATTTGAAAAGTGGTGTTCAACATTTTTGGAATTTCACGGAGGTGGGGTATGGAAAAGGCGAGCATGATGGTGCGGGTGCATGTGTAAAAAGAGCTCTTGCTAGAGAGGAATTAAAGTATGAAGGTGGTGCAAAGTTAATAAATGCACAAACAATTGTGTGATGGTGCAACTCTATGATGGGAATAGGTAATGAAGGTAATTCTATGGTTAATAGATTTTTTTGGTTGATAAACAAGTCTAACATTGGAAACTATCTAGATTGTTGTACACTTACAAGATCACATGACATGCACTCATTTAGAAGTTCAAATGCAGCATCACTGGGTATTTATACTAGATTAATGGCATGTTTTTGCTTGTCTTGTATGAATTTTGCGTGGGAGGAATGCGAATCAAAAGAGTGGGTTGATCAATGGTCTTATACACCTTTGCAACCGCTTGATACATATCAACTTCCTAGAGCACTACAACTGAGCCAGTTTGAAGCATCAACGGATTTTGATCACATATCTGACCTAGTTGAACCAGGCAATTTATCAATTTATTCTCCATTTTGAGACTTATCTCTCATTTTGAACAAGGTAATTTCTCAATATCTCAATTTCTTAAGTATTTAGGGTGTTAACTTATCCCTCTATAAATTTTAGGTCATGTATATGCAGTTGTTGTAGATGAGAACAATGAGGAAGGTACTAATTACTTTTTGTGTCATTGTATTGAGGGAAACAAGAAATTTACAACTATAGTCATTGATGGAGAGGGTATTGAATACCCAATAGGATCTGTTGTTGTGACAAGGACATGGCTTAGAAGGTATTCTATCAAAATATAATGTGTTCTTGTTTGACAACTTTGAGACCTCTTACCATCATTCTATTACACTTTTTATGTTGAATTTTGTATTCATTTATGCTTCTATGAAATGCATATACCCTATTGAAAAATCCAAGAATTGGTTGTTTGAGGACTATGCGACACATAGACATATTTTTCATTACTAAAATCTTCTTGTTGCAACAAATATTGAATTGATAAAGTATACTGGTAGACCTCATATTAAGAATTTATGGAAACTTCAGGAATTTGAACACGAGGCAATACATGAAAAAATAAGGGTTACAGCCGATCCAAAAGGTTTTCTCAATTAGTTATGGGCCATCATGAAGAATCATTCTACAAATGGTAGAATTATTTTGATAATTTTGTATATAAATTTTGTGAAACAATCTAACTTCACATTTTTGTAAATATAAATGACTATGAAGTGGTCCACATGCATATTTGGAGACCACATTTTGTATATTGAAAGAAGATCAAATTGTATATAAAAGTGGCCATGGCTTGATTTGTACATATATACCGAGGGTCCACATTTTGTATATTACAATTATAACAATGGCTCATGCAGTGGATATCTCATGTTTCTCTAAATTATAATAATGGTTCATGTTTAGTATTTATGTATGTATATTCATTTTCATATTATATCTTTGTCATGCATTGTATTTATATATGTATGTTCATTTTCATATTATATATTTTCCATGTATTGTATGTTTGAATTATTTTACATCTGTTACAATCAAAATTATCATGTTATATGTTATGCTTTGTGGACGTTTGAATTGTTTTACTTCTATTGCTGCCCAATTTGGCTTAGGGCACCTTGGGAACACTTTGGTCTGATTTGAGCCGGAACGTTCTTGATGGTTGAAAGAAAAAATTGGTCTCCCCTAGAATTTAATTGACCAATTGGAGCTGATGGAGCAGATGGTTTGGTCCCACGACGAACGGTTTGAAAGATGCACCATTGAGCAACTTTCAATTGAGCAACACTACAACTTTTTGCACCAACCAAGATCGGGTCAGAAAATGGAATCCAAGTAGAATCTCCTAAAATTGATCCACATGCTTGTAGGCCTTCCCAAGATGGTCCTTTTACACTTCACAGATCTCTAATATCTTGCACAATGTCTAAGATATGGCTCTCTAAAATTTTTTGCCCAATTTGGCTTTGTACACCTTGGGAATACTTTGGTCTGACTTGCGTCAGAATGTTATTGATGGTTTGCAAGTGAAAAAGGGTCACCCCTAGCATTTACCCGGCCAACTGGAGCTAATGGAGCTAAAGGTTTGGTCCCACGACAAGCGGTTTGAAAGATGTACTATTAAGCAACTTTCAACTGAGCAACACTACGACTTTTTGCACCAACCAAGAACAGGCTGGCAAATGGAATCCGAGTGGAATCTCCTAAAACTAAGCCACATACTTGTAAGCCTTCCCAAGATGGTCCTTGTACACTTCACAGATCTTTGATATCTCTCATGAGGTCCGAGATACGGCTCTCCAAAAATTGCTGCCCAATTTGGCTTAGTGCACCTTGGGAACACTTCTGTCCGACTTGCATCAAAACATTCTTGATGGTTTGCAAACAAAAAAGTGTCTCCCCTAGCATTTACCTAGCCAATTGGAGCTGATGGAGCTGATGGTTTGGTGCCATGATGAACGGTTTGAAATATGCACGTTGAGAAACTTTCAACCGAGAAACACTGTAAATTTTTGCACCAACCGAGATCAGGTCAGAAAATGGAATCCAAATGGAGCCACATGCTTGTAGGCCTTCCCAAGATGGTTCTTGTGCACTTCATAGATCTCAGATATCTCTCATGAGGTTTGAGATATGGCTGCCCAAAAATCACTTCCCAATTTGGTTTAGTGCACCTTGGGAACACTTCGGCCTGACTTGAGCCATAACATTCTTGATGGTTTGCAAGCGAAAAGGGGTCTCCCCTAGCGTTTACTTGGCTAACTAGAGCTGATGGTTTGGTCGCATGATGAAATGTTTGAAAGATGCACCATTGAGCAACTTTCAACTGACAACACAACAACTTTTTGTGCAACTTTTGACAATGCCGCAACATGTTTCTATTAGGACCTCTAGACCTATTGAAAGGACTTAGAAGATCCTTAGATTCTTTAGGGTGTCACAACCACTTAAAAAGGTATTGTTTATACACATTCTTCCTGTTCTTTTTGATGAACTTTATGTCAATGATCTTCTCAGGCTTCTTGGGTTGATGAGAGGGTATAACTGCAAGATCTTCCTATAAATCTTCAACATGGATCTTTGTACCTGCATCCTGATGACCTTTATATGGTGTTAGATCAGAAATATTGAAGATAGGAGATATACCTATGCTAGAGGGAAGTGATATCTCATAAAAATTCATTCCATTCTTCTTCAAGACTTTGCAAGGACCCACTTTATTTATGAGTAACTTTGTATGGTTCCCCTTAGGCAACCTCTCCTTCCTCAAAAAAACCCACACCAAGTCACCAACCTGAAATTGTACATCCCTCCTTCTCTTATCTGCACTTTCTTTGTACTTTTCTAAACTTTTTTGAAGTGCCAACCTGACTTGATCATGTACCCTTCCATGTTGTCTGCAAATTGTTCACCATGAGCACTCACTTTCCCATCTTTGGGAATATCTCTCAACTCCACTACGCCCCTTGGATTTTGTCCATATACAATTTGGAAATGGATTTTACCCATACTTCTATTCATAGAATCATTGAACAAAAATTCAGCTTGTGGAAGTATATTATCCCACTTCTCCCCATATTGGTTTGTTAAGAATCTGAATAGGTTTCCCAATGACCTATTGACAACTTTAGTTTTCCCATCCGTTTGGGGATGGTAAGATGAACTAAAATTCAAGTTTGTTCCTAACCTCTTTCATAAGGTCCTCCAAAAATCACCAATAAACTTTACATCCCTATATGAGATAATGGTTTGTTGAAGTCCATGTATCCTCACTATTTATTTGAAAAAAATTTGGCTACATAGGTTGCATCACTTGTTCTTTTACATGGAAACAAGTGTGCCATCTTACTGAACCTATAAACTATTAGAAAGATACTATCAAAGTTGAGTTCTAGGAAAACCCTTACAAAATCCATACTACAACTTTCCCAAGGTCTTGTAGGTATGGAAAATGGTTGGTACAAACTTGCATTAGTTGAAGTACCTTTTTTTTTTTTGGAAAAGAGGGCATGTTTCCACAAATATTCTCACATCTCCCTGTATTTTGGGCTAATAGTAATGCCTTTTTACCCGCTCTAGGGTCTTATCCAACCCAAAGTTCCCACTAATGCTTCCACAATGTTTTTCTTTCACAATGTTCTCCCTCATTGAACACCTAGGGATGCACAATTAATGTCCTTTGAACAAAAAACCATCTTGAAGTAAATAATTAGAATATTCAGCATGATAAGCCTCTAAAAAATCAGCATGATAAGCCCTAGAAACCTTGGAGTGATATCAACATGGATTTTGTTCTTGGCTTACCTAGGAAAGAAAGAGGTAATAATTCCATATTTGTTGTTGTGGATAGATTTTCTAAGATGACACATTTCATACCATGTAAGAAAACATCAAATGCAATACATATAGGAGATTTTTTTTATAAGGAAATTGTCAGATCGCATGGATTGTTGAGGAGTATCATCTCTAACCGAGATAGTAAGTTTGTAAGCTATTTTCGGAGAACAACTTGGAAGAAGTTGGATACTGAGTTGAAGTTTAGTTCTACATTTCATCCATAGACTGATGGACAAACAGAGGTTGTAAACCAAATTTTGGGTAATTTATTGAGATACCTAGTTGGAGACACACCAAGTAATTAGATTTGATGTTGGCACAAGAAGATTTTGCATACAACACTTCAGTGAATAGAAGTACTGGAAAGACACCTTTTGAGATTGTTCATGGCACACAATCGAGAGGTATATCAGATTTGAGAGATATTTTTGGTGAAGAGAAAAGAAGTGTAGAAGCAGAAGAATTTTTTGAGTTCATGAAGACATTACATGAAGATGTAAAACATAAGCTGGAGAAAAGTAATTAGAAATACAAGGATAGTGCAGACAGATCAAGAAGACATAAAAAATTTGAAGTTGGTGATGCAGTAATGGTTCATTTGAAGAAAGGAAGATTTCCTATTGGATATAGAAAATTGAAAATGCAAAAATTTGGTCCTTGCAAAATAATGAGAAGATTTGAGAGTGGAAATGCTTATGAAGTTGAATTACCTGATGACATGGATATATCACCTATATTCAATATTTTAGACTTGTATGAATAACATGAACCTGATGAAGAAGTGACAATACCAAGTGATTATCCTAAGAAGAAGATAGAGGAAGTTGAAAAGATTTTCAAATAGAGAATTGGCAGAAGTACAAGAGGAAAAGGATATATGGAATATCTGGTAAAGTGGAAGAACAGACCAATTGAAGACTCATCTTGGATTTCTCAATCTAAGTTGGATTCATTTCAGGTTGGACCTACTACATGATTCGGGGAATCATTTCTATTAACTCCAAGGGTTTGATACAGGAGCATCTTGGGTCATTGGAAATCCTGCTCAACCAAAAATATGTTTGTTTTTGTTCTTTAGTTTGTTTGGAGACTTCTTGGGAAGTACTCTGTTGCTCGGGTTCTATCGCTCGGGAATGCTTATCTCTATTGATCGGGTTCTGTCACTTGGGCATACTTGTTTCTATTGCTCAGGTCTATCACTCGGGCAAGCCTATTTCTCTTCTAACACTCGGGTTTGTTTCCTATTTCTTGGGGTGTTCTTTGCCTGAGTCACTCTGTTGCTCGGTCATCCTTTTCCTAAGTTGTTTATTTTGGAGTTGGATCTGGTGGCCGACTTTTATATTTAATTTTTGTGGCTTAATCGATTTAGGGTCTCTCATTGGGATCTTTGCAGACCTAAATTTGGGTCTCACTTATGGATTAGAGCGCCAACCTCTCTTGGTGGACTCTTGTATATATTTGTTTCTATGTTCTTAGTTTAGGAAGTTCAGGAGTATCAGTTTTAGAATAGGATTGGAGATCAAATTATCTATAAGTAGGTTTGTGACCTCGTATGTATGAAGATAAATTTGTAATTATTTGAATATATGGCCCAAACTGGGAAGGCCTTATAGCCTGACATGCAATGAGTTTGATCAATTAATGAAAAGGATCTCTGTTGTTTCTTCTCTCGTTGTATTGTTGTTGTTTTTGCATTGTGTTGGCAAGCTGGTTAGGTAGTAAAGAGAGACTTTGGCCCCATTATCAACCTTTCCTTGCGTCAATTATTAGTTGGATATATTGACAAGGATAAAATATATTTTAATGCTGATTAAACTAATGTTAAACAACACACAATTGATGTGTTAATCTTTTAGCATGTGGTTAAAATCAATGGTGATCTTTTGTTCCAGTTGTAAAGGTGATCGATGGTCAATGGAGGTATAAATTTTGTCCAATAGATAAAGTATGACAAAGATCAACGGTCTTCATGTTCCCGTGATCAAAGCTGCAAGATATTTAATTTGGGAAGGATAACAAGACGTTTCCATGTGTACACGAAGGTCACAGGATGGAGCCTTAAACTGCAAACAAAAATCAACGGTTTTTGTTGTCCCATGGTTAAAATTAAATGATCATTAATTTCAACGAGATCAAAGGAGCCATAGATATCCATCATAGGAATAGTTTTTATGGGCCCACTACTTTATCTGACAAGGGGAATCACGATCGTCCATTGGAACATATGCTAAATGATGGCACTTTTAGTAGTTCGAAGGTTAACCAAAGGCGAAACAAAGGAATTGTAAGAATAGAGCGTAGAATTTAAACAAGAAGGTGACAGATGACATCATAGTATTTAAACTAAAGATAAAAGGAAAATAAAGTGCGGGTGTTTCTTTTAAAAGGATTCAATGGCTAGATTTATGAATTCAATGGCTACAAACTTTTTTTCAAATAGATTTGGATTGCTTTCTTTTATAATTTCTTTGTTTTAGTTGTTGATTTAGGATTAGATTTAGTTAGGAAAGGGCACATTGGTATGAAGATTGTACACATCCCTTAGATTCTATATAAATAGGGATTCCAAGACCATGTGATAAGGACATTATTTTTACTTGACAGATTTTTGATTACAGTATAGATTCAACAACTGCAAACATGAAATCATTTGCACATTTTATTCAAAATCAATAAAGGATCTTTGTTTTCTAACTCTTATGTGGTAAGAAAGTTATATTTATTTCAATTTAGTCCCTTGTAAGAATTTATAAGATCAATTATTATTCTTGCAATGCTTGTGTAGAGATTTTTTAGTCTCACATCCATGTTTGATTATCAAGGAGTGAGTGAAAAGGTTGTGTTTCCTACTTCTTGTTCAATTGGTCTTCTAGCCAAGGAATTTAAATTAAATTGGACTAGAAAGGGTATAAATAGGATTAATTTATATGCATTGATATCATTTGAATATTTGATGGTATTGGAACATATATTGTCTTACAAGGTTGTACATAGGACTTGATTTGGATTTACTTTATTGCCCTTTTTTGAATAGGCACTGATCTCATATGTTATTGGAAAATAGGTATTTGGTTCTAAGTTTAATTTTGTTTCTAAATACTTTATTCGTTATCCATTTCATGTTAAAACATAATTTCAAATAACAGTTTATCAAATAATTCTTACAAGCTTTCATTTTGAAGCATTCTCAAAACATACAGTTATTCTATAGTTGTGATCTTCATAATTAGATCTGATTCAAGGAAGTAATTTTCCACCTTAAAGAGATCATTCATTTCTACACATTATCTTATATTAAAATCCCTAAGTCAGAAAGTTGGGTTAAGGTATAGGTTTACCCAACTTGGTTCTAGAGAGCCTAAAGTGCAGAGGAATTGGATTATCATTGATAATTCCTATCAGCTAGCCAAGACAATTGGAGAATCCTAGAATTAAGTTGGCATGCTCATAGGATTTACAATATGTTGTTTTGGGAACCAAAAGATTGGCAACTCTGCTAGGGATTCGTATAAAAATATTATTAAAGTTTAGCTATGAGCTCTGGTGTTATTTTTCTAAAGATTGGATTATTCAGTTTGCCCCATCTGAGTCACATAACAGATTGGCGACTCTACTGGGAAATTGTTGTCAGAACAAGAACTTAGAATCTTTGGTGATAAGGACATACTCTACTGGGAGAAAGGATTCAAAAGAAAACAAATATTTTCCCTTCTTACAAGAAGGTGACAACTCTACAAATTTTTATTCAGTTATATCTTGGTAAGATAAAGTTTTTATCTTAAGTATTCATGTGGGTAGAAGATCCTTACATCAAGATAAACTTGAATTAGATTTAAATAGAAGTCTGAGGAGAGGAAAGAAACAAACCCCAGATATGTTTTATACAAGACATAAGAGATCCTGATAGAGAAAATAATTGTTTCAATGAAGAAAATTAGTTTTCAAATCAAAGTAATCTGGAGGATGATAGAAACCCCTTTGGTTTTGAAGATGCAGATGATCAAAATCCAATGCAATATGTAGAAGAAGAAGAAGAGTAGGATGATGAGGATAAGACATTGTATTCTATGTTTAGAAAGTTGGCTGAATATGGCAGAACTAGGGATCCAAAGATAGCTAAAGATTTGAAGATGCTACCTAGCGAAACATTGGATAGGTTAGAAATAAAAAGAAGTGATTTTTATTTACCATCTGATAATAAAAATGATGGAGAAAGATTAAAAGGAAAGATGACATCAAAGGGAGATGGGACACCTAAATACAATCCTCCACATAGAAAAATGGAGATCAAGCTCTCAACACTAATCATATTAATCCATTTTTGAACAAGAAAATAGAGGGAGGTATGGAAGAAACAATAATGGAACTGAGAGAGATGGTCACTGGAGACAACCAAACAATGGGGAAAATCATTGTAATCCAAGGCAGAAAAATATGGGCAATTAATATAATTGTGGTCAGAATCATAGATGCATAAATCACCAAACTCATGGAGGGAAGAATGTGAATCACCATAATATAGGTCAGGGAAGAAGAGCACCATGATGATAGAAAGATATATAGACAACTTAACTTCGATGGGATAGTTAGATATCCAAACCCTATATCTAATGATTTGAGAACCACCATTCCAAAGTTCTCAGGGAATGTAGTGGAGTTTGCTGAGCAACATTTTATTAACTTGAAAAATATTATTGAAGAATTAGAGGAAGACAATGAGGATGTTTTTATGAATTTATTTGTCCAGTCATTGACAAAAGATGCTGCTGAATAGTATAGAGAGTTACCTGATAGGTCCATTTCAAGTTGGTTGGATTTTATAAATTAATTTATTGAAAAATTTGGTGATCATATTTGTTAGTAATAACTGAGAGGGGGGGAGTGAATCAGTGGCCTCAAAAATTTATCCTTCACACTTAACCACCAATCAATAAATCTCTGATTATTATGTCCCTACAAGATGCATGCCATGAAATACTAATAATGATTAACTATCTGTCAGTTTTCTCTGTCAATCCTTATTCTTTCTTGATTACTGATAAGTAGTATAACTATTTACCAAAACTCAGTAAATAAGCAGAGTATACTGATCAATCCAGAGTTAGCTATGTAAGATGCAAGATAGTAATGAAATGAATCTTAAACACATAACACATGAATTTTAACATGGAAACCCTATTAAGGGAAAAACCACTGGGACTGGTACCCCAAATTTTCACTCCTCTGAAGTGAACCCTGTTAGGAGCCAAACCTGTTAAAGGTTACAAACACACTCTTAAGTGCGGCCTTGTTAGAGGATTTTATACATAGAGGTTGTCACTTAGCATCGAGCATATATTTATACCATCTTTGAATTAGCCTCCTTCTAAGACTATCGATAGGTATCGGGCAAGTCCAATGCTACTTTCATGAATCAACCTTTTTGGAACTCCTTGAGATGTACCTCAATATATAGAAGACTATTAAGTCCTTCTTGGTTAAGACACTTGATGCTTTAATGGTTAAACAAAAACACTATGACCTGTTCATATTGAAAATTGAATTGCAGATTTTCAGATCTATTTAAGTACATTACCTCTCTGACCAATGTATCAATTCAATCCTTGTTCTCCATACTTTCTGCTCTATGATGTTGTGCTCACTATTCGTCGGTGTCTGTAAAATTCCTTAGCTCTTCCTTCAACTTGTTTGATTAGCACTGCATGAAGTTTTTCTTCATTAGTTTCTCTTCAACATCCTCTTTCTATTCACTCCCCTTAATCCCATTCATAAATGAATTAAGTTTGTCCCTTATAGAGACATAATATTCATTATTTCTTGATTCTTGACGTGATAAACAATCCAACTAATTAGATTTAAAACTTAACTCCTAATTTGTCTCGTAGATATCTTCTTGCCAACTGTACAAATCATCTTTAAATCAATCACTTATCTCTGGTCGAATAAAACAAAGTAGACAACCAGTTAAGTCTATTTTTAGCTCTGCCAGCTAGATATTTTGTCATTTTATGAACTCTCTATTCTGTTGATCACCATTGTAGTTAGCCGTCGACGACAACTGACTGATCCATCGGTGAGACTCTAGTTAACTTCGTGATCTCCGTCTGTCGGGCATCATTGGAATTTTACTCATTGAGCAACTCTGTATCTTTAGTCGTCGGGCAACCTTCTAACTTTTCTCGTTGGGCATTCTGTAGTTTGCTTCATCGGGAAACTGTATGCTTTTGATCATCGGGTATCACTATGACTGTTCTTCTTTTCTCTATCTGTTTGTGTGCACTCCGTTGGTGTTGTTTTTCACTTAGTGAATACTTGACTTTTATGCATTGCTGAAAGCATAAATTTGGTTCCTTTGGTTCTCTGAAGTCTTTGGCATTATGTACATGACCGTATAGATGATATCAAGTTGACATCAATGACAATATAGTCCATTAACTAATTTAATGATCTGCATTATCTTTCAACTTAACATTATCAAACATTCAATCAGTTACATGTCATTAATCCCTCCCTTTGGCATTGATGGCAACATACTATATTATCACACTATACTATTTCTAATAAAATATGAAATACAACAGTTGAGATTCATCAAACTACCAATCTTTTGTTCTGTTAACCGATAAATGTCTGACCATCGGTAAGCTCTATTTTAGCTTAGATTTTATTCTTGCAGCTCTCTTTCTTCTGGTGTGTTGTGTTCTCTCCTTGTGTCAATTTCTCTCCCTTGATTTTTCTTCTCTTTTGATGTCTTTTCTTTTGTCAGAAACTCTCCCTTTGTATAATATTTCCATACAATTTCTCTCTCTAAGGATATAATCTCTCCCTGTTGGAGTAATGTGATAATGGATAAGCTCTCTCCTTTTACAAAAAATATCTCTCCTTTTACAGAAGGATGTGATAATATGGATAATCTCTCTCCCTTTGACAACAATGCCAAACAAATATCATCATGAATACCTGACATTAATGTCAAACAATCATTTCTTTCCATCCATAATATATTCCTTGAATTTCCTTTATCCATCAGTAATACAACAATATGCACTGGTGCTCGGTGCTGATATATACCTGTCTATATATAGATGTAGCCTTGAAGTTCATCTCTTTTCTTACATAAAAATTACTAATATTCTGATAATATGTAGGTTGATGCAGCCTTCTAGTCATTTTACTGACTAGTAGACAAGGGTTTGACCCCTAGTCTCTTTCTCAAGTATTCAAATGTATCCTTGGGTAGTGGTTTGGTGAAGATATCAGCTAATTGTTCTTTGTATTGCACATACTCAAGTGTCACCTCCTTTTCTTGAAATTGTTCTCTTAAATAATGATACTTGATTGCAATGTGTTTAGTCTTAGCATGCATGACTAGATTCTTGGAAATTTTTATTGCATTGGCGTTATCACAATAGATAATTACTGGTTCTAGGATCTTCATATGCATACCTTTCGGTAACTGTTTGATCCATGCAATATTTGAGCAATTTTTAGCAGTAGCAACATACTCTTCTTTTGTAGTAAACTGAGAGATGCATCCTTGCCTTTTGCTAATCCATGTGACAAGTCTATCACCCATAAAGAATGCTCCTCTAGTTGTGCTCTTCCGGTCATCTAGATTTCTAGCCCAATCAACATCGGTAAACACCTTAAGTTCAAATTTTCCTTCTCTTCTATACCATAAGCCATATTCCTCAGTATTATTTAGATATCTTAAAATTATTTTCACAACAGTCATATGTGATTCCTTGGGGTTAGAAGAAAATATAGCAACAATTCCTACTGCATGTGCAATATCTAGTCTAGTGTGTACAACATATATGAGTTTTCCAATCATTGATCTGTACAAAGTCTAATTTACCTCTGATGTCTTTTCCTCCTTTTTCAAATTACATCCAGTAGCCATCGGTGTTCCAACTGGTTTGGAATCTTCCATCTTGAATATTTTTAGGACCTCTTTAATGTATTTGGATTGTGTAATGAAAATACCTTCACATTGTTGTATGATCTGTAGAACAAGAAAGAACTTGATCTCTCCAAACATAGACATCTCAAAATATTTTCTCATCTCATTAGCAAATGATTTTCATAGCATATCATTGCCTCCAAATATGATGTCATCAACAAATATTTCAGCAATCAA
>MU227218.1:1976123-1991578 GCA_018584345.1 Thuja plicata
TCCTTCAAACTTAACCACCAATCAATAAATCTCAGATTATTATGTCCCTACAAGATGCATGCCATGAAATACTAATAATGATTAACTGTCTGTCAGTTTTCTCCGTCAATCCTTATTCTTTCTTGATTACCGATAAGCAATATAACTATTTATCGAAACTCAGTAAATAAGAAGAGTATACCAATCAATCCAGAGTTAGCTATGTAAGATGAAAGATAGTAAAGAAATAAATCACACACACATAACACATGAATTTTAATGTGGAAACCCTGTTAAGGGAAAAACCACTGGGACCGATACCCCAAATTTTTACTCTTCGGAAGTGAGCCCTATTAGGAGCCAACCTTGTTAAAGGTTACAAACACACTGTTAAGTGTGACCTTGTTAGAGGATTTTATACATAGAGGTTGTCACTTAGTATCGGGCATCTATTGCTACCATCCTTGAATCAACCTCCTTAGACTATCAATAGGTATCAGGTAAGTCCAATGCTACTTTCATGAATCAACCTTTTTGGTACTCCTTGAGATGTACCTCAATATATAGAAGACTGTTAAGTCCTACTCGGTTAAGAGACTTGATGCTTCAATGATTAAACTAAAACACTATGACCTGTTCATATTGCAAATTGAATTGCAGATTTTCAGATCTATTTAAGTACATTACCTCTCTGACCAATGTATCAATTCAATCCTCGTGCTCCATACTTTTTGCTCTGTGATGCTATGCTCACTGTTTGTCAGTGTCTGTAGAATTTCTTAGCTCTTCCTTCAGCTTGTTTGATCAGCACTGCATGAAGTTGTTCTTCATCAGTTTCTCTCCAACATCCTCTCTCTATTCACTCCCCTTAATCCCATTCATAAATGAATTAATCTTGTCTCTTATATAGACATAATATTCATTATTTCTTGATTCTTGATTCTTGGCGTGATAAACAATCCAGCCAATTAGATTTAAAGCATAACTCCTAATTTGTCTCATAGATATCTTCTTGCCAACTGCACAAATCATCTTTAAATCAATCACTTATCTTTGGTTGAATAAAATAAAGTAGACAACCAGTTAAGTCTATTTTTAGCTCTGCCAGCTAGATATTTTATCATTTTCTGAACTCTCAGTTCTGTCAGTCACCACTGCAATTAGTCATCGATGAAAATTGACTGATCTGTTGGTGAGACTCCAGTTAGCTTCATGATCTCTGTCTGTCAGGCATCATTGGAATTTTACTCATTGGGCAACTCTATATCTTTGGTCATCGAGCAACCTTCTAACTTTTCTCATTAGGCATTCTGTAGTTTGCTTCATCGGGCAACTCTATGCTTCTGATCATCGAGTATTAATGTGACTATTCTTCTTTGCTCTGTCCATTGGTGTGCACTCTGTTGGTGTTGTTTGTCACTTTGTGAATACTTGACTTTTATGCATTGCTAAAAGTATAAATTTGGTTCCTTTAGTTCTCTGAAGTCTTTGGCATTATGTACATGACTGTATAGATGATATCAAGTTAACATTAGTGACAATACAATCCATTAACTGATTTAATGACCTGCATTATCTTTCAACTTAAGATTATCAAATATTCAATTAGTTACATGTCATCACATATTGATACTTCTTTTTCTTTTATTGAGTTGACTAGTATTAAGAAGAATATTAATGAAGCAATTGTAGATTTCAAAAAAATATTTAGTAAAGTATTAAATAGAATACCAGGGGACATAAGGTTTGTTGATTATTTCTTGATTGATTAATATTTGAGTGCATTTGATAGTAAAACTCATTATGAGATTTGATCACATAGGCCTGCAACCTTGCAACAAGCTTTCAAAATTACCACTACTATTGAGAATGATAGAAAGAGTGCTAGAAGGATAAATAAAAGGAATGATACTAAGTGATAACATCCAAAAGCCCCTAAATTGGGGTTTGAATAAGGGTCAACATTTGTGGGTCAAGGTTGACCTTTTTCATAAGACAGAGTTGGATTGGAAAAATATTTCATTTTAAATCTATCACACATTTACATTCACACCCCCACATTTTAAGAGGGAAACCTAGGATCTCCTTCTTTATTCTTATTTCTAATAGATTGATTCATTTATGCATTGATCCTTTTTGGGTTGATCAATTTGGATCCTTCCTTTGTGCATTTGAGAATACAAGGGAATATCTTATTTATCCCTCCACTCTAAACATTAAATGTAAGGTGATAAGTGATTTGAGTATCAAAACACTCTTAGTCCATTAACATCATTTTTCTCCCTTACATTTTGGTGAACCCGCGATAGACAACTCTTTCTTTTTGGTGTTAGATTTGCATTTTATATTAGATCTTGCTTGCATATAGAAGTAGGTTTTCTTTTATTCTCTTGCATTTATATTTCAAAATTCATAAAAACCATAAAATTTCTTTAAAAATACAAAAACATTTACATTTTTCATTGTGTTCAACATGTATGATTTTTGTTTTGAATAATTTGATGAGACTTTTGTTGCTAAAGGGGATAGATCCCCTAATGATGTACATGGTAGTGAGGATGAAAATTGTTTGAATAAGATCTCCATTGATCCTATTCCTATTTTATCCTACTCTACAACTTCTCCAATTGACCTCTACCATAGGATGTGTGCATGGTTACCTTCATACTCCTCTATTTACAACATTGATACACCTACAAAGACTTCATTTAGTGAGTGTGATGTTGCTTTATCCTCTCTTGTATTACCTTTCAAGGATATATTAGAGCAAGAAGATGAATTTAATATTTCTCTCCATGGAGACGAGTTAAGGATTGATGTTAATTCTTCTCCTAATATATGTCTTTTCTATGAGCCTACTTTAGAATACAACTCTTTCCCCTTTAGGGATCAAGATTTAGGTACTCCTACAATGTGCTTTATTGATAGGGATGATAATCCTCCTATTTGGGATGAAACTTTGGATTTGAATGTTGATTACTCTCTTTCTTATGAAGCCATTATGGGTGATTCTACTTTTTGGGATGAACCCTTGGATAAAGACATTGATTTATCCCCTTCTAGTGAAGATGCTTTGATACAAGAGGGTAATTTATTAATGGATGACATATTCATACATGATGATGACTCTTTTTCTAAAAAAACACTCTCCTTTTGTAGAAATTTTAGAGAAAGAAGAGAACATGTTATTAATACAATACCTCTAATTGGGATTCCTTCTAGTGATGAGGCATTAGCGGAAAATGATATGAATTCCCTTCATGCTCCCCCTCTTAGTGATGATCCTATAGAGCATCAAACTCCTACCCCATCTTCTACTAGGATGTATTCCTTTATTTATCCTTCTTGTGAATCTATCGAACATACTAATGATGACATAGTGATCACTACCAAAGTTCCATTCACTCTTTTTGATATAGCTCCTTGTTATGGTCATGGTATCCTTTACTAGTTAAACAAGGATTCCATAATCAAGGATGTACTTAGAATAAACAGGGAATTCAAATGCCCTTACAGAATGAGGGGCATAAGCATTCTTATGGATTGGGATTTAATCCTCAACAACACATCAATGTTTTTTGATGAATAGTGCCTTTTCAATTAATAAAATATCAAAGTTACATATCCACAAAAAAGGGGCCGGGGGATATAGAAATCACCCTGCAAAGTTCACACAGCAAAGCCAAAAATAGTAAACAAATATTCAAAAAAAAAAAAAGGCATAAAGCCTTTAAGCAGAAAGAGCAGTGGCAAAAGGAGGATCTTTATCATCAGAACCCCACACATCATTGGGGTTAACAAGAGGGTCAAGGAGTGACCATCCATCATCTTCAGCTTCTTCTTTATCTTTCTCTTCCTCCCTGGGCAAAGAAATGGCTAAAGCCAGGCGGGGAAACTTGGAAGAGGTGGCATGATGCCAATCAGAGCTACAATGAGAACTAGGAGCATTAGGAGGGGCAGACTGAGCCAGAGCTAGAGACCACCTATAAGTACAGTGAGGTGGAGAAGCCGAGAAGCACCGCTAACCATTGCCGCCACCTTCGGAGAGTGGTGGTAGGGTGCTTGAGACTGCGGGGTGCATGAGCGGCACACCGAGGAGCTGCACCCACGGCGGTGGCCTCTGGGAGGAGTACCTTTAGCAAAAATGGCATCAGGGGGAACCCTAGAAACAGTGCAGGGAGCATTGGCCCAATGATTGAGAAACTCTTGTAGGTGAGACACTTCCAAAGCCACTTAATTGGCTTGAACTTGATTCTGCATCATAACATTATTACATATGCAAGCCTTGTTATACAAAGTAACATTCGTATCAAGAAAGTTGTGAGAAAAAATAACAGCGTTCCTATCTTTCCATAAAGTGAAAAAAATCTCCATCCTGAAAGTATGCCAAATCTGGGTAAACTTGGAGGGAAGTCTAGGAGAATCTCCTAAGACAATCATGTGCCAGGAAAAAGGCTCAGGCTAAAAGGGTTTGAAGAAATCATGAATCCACTACCAATACTATTGAGCTCTCCTACAAAACCAGAAGATGTGCAATAAAGTCTTAGGGTGACCACAGAAAGGACATCAAGGGTCATGAACACCTAGATGTTTGAGTCTCAAGCCAACTAGGAGCCCTTGAAAAAGTAAACACCAAGCAAAAAGAGCCATCTTGGGCTCTGTAATGGCAGCCCAGACGGTTTGAAAGCGAGAGCTGTAGTGAGAAGTGGAAGAATGAAGATGCCATCTCTAGTTAAGGGTATCCACCATTGGAAGATGGGGGAAAACCACCTATAACCCAGCCTTGGTTTGTAATTGCTGAAAGGCATGGCAGGATACCATTTCCAATCCTTCCACTAGGGCCTAACAGCCTAAATACCAATCTTATGAAGCAAGTTGGCAGGAATCGCAAAAAGAAAAAGATCAAAAGTCTGGCGATCAAAGAAAGCCAAACGATACTGAACCTACATATCCTCCCAAGAACGGAGACCCATAGAGGCTCTAGAGAAAAGGTCCTTGGGAGTCTGGATGCCAAGTTTGAAAAAATGTAGAGCAGTAGTCCTTTGAGTCTTGGCCAAGGGGATGCCTTGAATAGAAAACAACGAAGACCACCAGAGGCTCTATTGATTGAAAGAAAGCCCATTGCAAAAGGCATCACCATCCCAATGGAGCGAGGGCTTAATAGCTTCCCAAGCTTTCCAAATGCTCTTGATGATGAAGGTACCCTAAATTTGAATAGGTTCTGTCATAGTGAGCAAGGTTTGGAGACCAATGCCCTTCCAAGCCAACCTATGAAATGGGAATCTAGAAGAGATGCAGTGCCTGAAAAGAATTTTCTAGGCCTCATCACTAGTAAGAGAACATATAATCCACTTTGCATAGAGAGCATGCCCCTGTTTATGAGTGGAGAGAAGGCCAAGGCCTCCAGAATCATGAGGAAGGCAACATAACTCCCAGGCAACCCTATGAAACCCATGGTCGTCAGCTCCAAAGGCCCAAAGAAAATCTCTGAGTAGATGTTCTAGCTTGAGATAAGAAGCCTTAGAGGGATCCCAACATGAGGAGTAATAGACATGAGTAGCAACCAACACTTTGGAGCAAATCTAAAATTTCCTAGTAAGGGAGAGATGCTTGCAGATGCAATATTGCAATTTTTTTTCAATCTTGGCAATCACAACATTCCATAAATCCACAGAGGAGCCATGGAAGGCAAAGGGAATGACCAAGAAGTGGAAGAATTCCCCATGCTAAACCCATTTCTAGCCAAATTTATCAAGCTAGGGAGGGGCTGGAAGAAAAGACTGTTTGAAACAAAGAGTTTTAGACCATTGGATAGCAGATCCAGAGGCTTGACAAAAGGTGTCCAGGCATTGGAGATGTTATCCTCATCCTCAATAAGAGTGAGAAAGGAGTCACCAACAAAGTGACCATTAACAAGTTGGGAATAGGATTCAAGAAGGGAAATGCCATGAACCAAACTAGATGAAACAAAATTGGCAAGCAAATACCCGAAGCCTTCAACAACAAGCACATATAAAGCAGGAGCCAGCGGACAACCTTGTCGGATGGATCTAAAAAGCCCAAAAGTATCAGATTGAGACCCATTGATGGTAATGCATGCAGAGGCATCACCAAAAAGCATTTCCATAGATTGTAGGAAGTGAGGACCGAACCCAAGAGCTTGAAACATAGCAAGTATGAAAGGACATTCAATGCAGTCATAGGCTTTAGCAAAATCAATTTTGAGAAACAGGGTAGCCTATTTAGATTGACGAGCCCATTCCATCCCTTCCTAGATAGTGATAATGTTGTCAAGAATATACCTCGATTTAATAAAGCTAGTTTGTTCAGGGCGGACAATAAGAGGAAGGAGATGTCTAATTTTGAGAGCTAATGCTTTGGCAATTATCTTGTAGGAGATATTCAACAAAGTGATGGGCCTCCAATTGAAAATATCCTCTGGATCACCAGATTTAGGTATGAATTTGATATTCCCTTTATTAATTAAATTACCCAAACTTTTATTGTGAAAGGCCTCGAGGTAAAATTTGTGCAGGTCAGGACCAACAACATCCCAAAGGTGTTTGTAGAATTCACAGGGGAAGCCATCACATCCTCGATATTTATCATTGGTGATGAGGCCAAATTATTGCCTTTATTTTGTATAATTTTAAATACTCTGTTCTAATTTCTGTCAAGACATTTGTGAACCTAGCCAGTTAAAACTTGTGATAAAGTCTAGTTAGAACTGATAAACCATGGGTAGATATTTGTGACATATTTTGCCAATATTATACATATAGTGCAGTATTTCATATAACCATTAGAATATATGTTCTAATATCTGGATTTAATTTGATTAAGCTTGTTGCATGAATATTTCTACATCACAACTAACTTGTCAAGGAAGGAAGCGGCTGGAGGGTGGTCGACACCATTCAAGGAAGACTATTGAGGACCAGCTACGATGGAGTGATCATCATAGCACTAGGAGAAATGATTGCTACAATGAAGGAGCCACTATTCCAGGATGCGGGGATGTAGTGCTACTATATTCCCTCTGCACTTTATTATGTTGAACTGGTTGCCCAAACTTTATTACCCACACTGCAAGCTGTTGCATTTCCATCTTCTTCTCCGACATGTTTTCAGCAAGATAGTTTCTTTTCTGTTTTGTAATAAGCGTTTGATCCTCTATTTATAGGGATTGGACCGATAGTTTGTAGTTAAAAAGAAAGAGAGAGAGAGTTATAAAGAAAGAGAGAGAGAAAAAAAGAGAGAGAGTTAGAGAGAAAAGTTTTTGGAAGAAAACTATTATATCTTACAGCAAGTTATTTTAAGTTTCATGTATTGTTCTTATGTAATGATTTTTTGAAATATAATGAAGTGATTTTTGGTTTACATTCTGTGTTAGTAGATTAGTAGAAACCAACCAAGGGGACCCACTTGGGAGGTGGAATAGATTAGAGTAGAGTAGATTTACTTCCAGCATTTCCAGTATTTACAGTATTTCATATAGAAATTACAGTTTCTTCCTGCAACATTGTACTTTGTGAGTATTCCTGCAACATTTGCAAGAATAGTTATAATGGATGTTCTGGGTTGAAAGTATAGGTTTAAGTAGAGTTTTCAATTTCTAGCATTCATTTCAGTAAAGAGATAAGTGTATTCTTCTCCTGCAGCACTAGTGTAGGTTTCTTTTATGCATTTCTTACCTTCCTGCAACATAAGCATAATGACTCTTTAAGGAACCTAGTGCACATACTGTGCTGACCATTTCAAGTATACGTCCCTGGGTTGACAAGTTAAATGCACCTCATAGTGGGAGAAGTAGTCCTTAGATTGAATAAACTATTCCTAAGAAAGGCCTTGAGCATGATTATTCCACACCTATTGTGAGGCGGTTTATTTTTGGCGCCGCTGCCAGGGATGGTGTCAAGGTAGGAACATTTTTGAGTCATTTTTTCATTCCTAGTTAGTTTTTAGATTTGTATTCCTAAAAAAAAAAAATTGCTTCACAAGCGTGAAGAATTCAATTGCATGCATCGAAGAGAAAGGCGACGAGATGAATATGGTAGATTTCTCCCAGAAGAGTCTGCTAATTTGAACTAGGAAGTTGAAGAAGTTGAGTTACCCTTTGAAGACGCAAGTCCCGACTTTCCTGCAACATCTTCCTCCAGAGCAGAACCATTTTATATAAGCGGTCTTCGGCCTTTTGCTGAAGTCTTGGCCAACTTTTTAGATAATTCAGGCCCAAATCCACCTATCGTTAACAATCCCATAGCTAATGCTCCTTTCCAGCAGCAAACCCATTATCAAATACCCCCAGTAATGGCACAACCTACTTTCCCATTTCCTCTCCCAAGCCTTATAAACAATGCTAATCTCAAAAATATACCTACAGCTGCTCTTCCAAATTTTTATGGTCTTATAACGGAGGATCCTGACACTTTCTTATTTGAGTTTGACATACTCTATCGAAGCTTCGATATTAATATTGATGCCCATAAGCTCAAGTTGTTTTTTGCAACACTAAAAGAGTCAGCCTTACGATGGTTCATGGGCTTAGGAGCCAATGCAGCAGGTACCTGGGATGAGATGCAGACATTATTTTTGTAGAAATATAAAGATTATTGCAAGGGGAGTGACCCAAAAGTAGATGATATCTTTAGGATGTCGCAAAAGGAGGATGAAACATTGGAGGACTATGTTTCACATTCCTTGTACATAATGCAGAAGAACCCCCATCATGTATTGGCAGAGGATTCACAAAAACTAGTCTTCTTAAGAGGGGTAAACGACAATTGTATGGAAGCATTAGACTTGATGGCTGGTGGAGACATATCCCAATCCTCTTGGGATGACCTCAAGAAAATATGTCTCAACTACTCAAGGTCAACTATGAAGAAAGGTAAAGGATACCAGTCCACAGTCACAAAAGGGATTAGTTTAGGCATTTCAAAGCTGGAGATATCTAATTTTCTCATGGATTTCTAGAAAGATATCATAAATGATGTAGCTACACATCTTTACACCATGACTGCCAAGAAGAAGCATGCAGAGGCTGAATCACAATTGGCTGAGTACTATCCACACTGCTACAAACAAAAGAAAGACTGCAGATGTAAGCTGGTAGCAAACCTAGAAAATCAACATTTTCCAACTGACTACATGAAGATAGATGGAGACAATGATCAAGTGTTCTTTGTTTCTCAACATCGACCAAGGGCTTCATGATAAGGTATACCACAAGATCCTCTATAATTTTCAAATTCTAACAATAATCAGTGGCAAAACCAAAGTTATTAGAACACTTCTCAGTACTCTCAACCCCAGTGGAAAAACTAGAAAAACAACCAGTGGCCTAACCAGCAAAACAACTAGTGGCCTAAACAGCAAAATAACCAGTGCCCTAACAAGAAAAACAACCAGTGGCCTAATCAGCAGAATCAATGACAACCACCGCAAGGAAATTGGTAGCAAAATAATCAATGGAGGGGGCCTCCACAGTGGCCTAACCAAAATTATGGTTGTCCAAAATTACCACCTACAGTGCAACCACCTGCAATAATGCCACCTCCTGTAGCAACTAATGCTAATCCAGAGCCAACCCAATTGCCTACTCAACCTCAGCCAAATCCAAACAACAAACAACAGCAGTGGCAAACGTACACTACTGACACTCAGTAGTGCCCTACCTATTCACTAGAGATAGATGATATCCATTTGAGGTCCGGTACCACTCTGCCTACACCTGAGTATCCTATTATCATAGAAGTTGCAGACACTCCTGCAACACTACTTCCAGAAGCCACACTGCCAAATACCATCAAACCAACTGATATACCCAGCAGAACTACTGTCCACACTCCAATAAATCCACTCTTTCCACATAGGCTAAAAAAAGAAAAACCTATATCCCAAGAGGAAGAAACATTTGATATTATTGAGCAGCTAAAAATATGAACATCCAAATCCCTCTATTCCAAGCTATCAAAGATATACCTCTTTATGGAAAGGCTATTAAGGAAGCATGCCTTAAGAAGCTAGGATGAAAGAAGAAAGACCATCAAACAATCCATGTTGTAGGGAAATTAGTAGATATCATGTTAGGGAAGGTGGTAATACCAAAGTATTCAGATCCTGGCAGCCCAGTAGTTGACCTGATAATAAATGGACAGACTGTGAAAAATTCTTTAGTTGATTTGGGAGCAGCAATAAATGTGATGACTAAAGAAACAAAACATATGCTAAGCATAGAAGGCTTAAGAACAACACCCACAGTGTTACAACTTGCTGATAGTTCAACTGTTACTCTAGATGGTCTCATAGAAGATGTGGTAGTTACATTAGATTCATGGGAGTATCCTGCTGATTTTCTTATCCTATCACCTAAAGTAAACTTTGCTAGCTATCCTGTAATCTTGGGAAGACCCTGGCTAGCCACCACTGATGCCAAAATTAATTATAGAGCAGGCATTATCATAATTTCAAATGGTCAAGTCATAAAGAAGTTAGCCCTATATCCTCCTGCCCAACCCTAGCCAGACCTGGGAGAACCTATTTGGCCCGAATTAGGGGATGAGGAGGAAGAGTTGAATTCAGTAGCCCAGCTCATGATGTTGCAAAGGTAATATTTTCTAAAGATGGAAGAGGAAGATGATGTGATACAGAGCATTCTTACCAATGAATGTATTGTGGCTAAAAATGTTTCAGAGAGTTCTGTTTTACAGCTATGTACCTATGAGGACTGTGTGTTTCCAGCAACCCCTGAGATAATTGATCAATTACTGACAAGAGAAATAGCTACAAGTCCAGTGTTCAAAGTGTTAATGGTAGAGCTAACAAAAATAGTGGAACTCTCCCCTGGTCATAACCTCCATGTAAACAACAAGTTGTCCCAATCACAGTTGGCATTGTTAACCAAGCTCCTCAGTCAACATGAAAAAGCCTTTGCATGAGATTATGGGGATATGGAAGGACTAAACCCTAAACTCTGCACCCATAGAATCTACATCAATGATGGAAGCTTGCCACTTCGTCAACCTCAGAGGAGAATAAATCCCGCACTAAGAGAAATAGTTAAAACTGAGTTGTAGAAGTTGTTGGATGCTGGATTCATCTATCCAATCTCTGATAGCAAGTGGGTATCACCATTGGTCATTGTACCTAAGAAAGGAGGTAAGTGGTGGATATGTGTGGATTACAGGGAATTAAATAATGCCACAAAGAAGGATCTCTTTCCTTTACCTTTTATTGACCATGCCTTGGATAATTTGGCTGGAAAGAAATACTTCTCCTTTCTGGATGGATACAGTGGTTACAATCAGATAAGCATTGCCCCCGAAGATTAGGAGAAGACCACATTCACATGCCCTTGCGGCACATATGCTTATTCAATATTACCATTTGGCTTATGCAATGCATCTACTACCTTTCAGAGAGCTGTGTTCAGCATCTTTGCTGATATATCACATGATTGCATGGAAATATACATGGACGACTTCACTTCATTCAGTGTCACATTTGAGGAAGCCCTGAAGAACTTGGAGAAAGTACTAATCAGATGCGAGGAACACAACCTGTCTCTCAATAGTGAAATGTGCTTTATGATGATACAAGGAGGTGTGGTGTTGGGTGATTTTATCTCCAAAGCTAGAATCTAGGTAGACCCTGTGAAGATAGAGATAATTCTCACACTCCCTATTCCCACTAAGAAAAAAGGTGTCAGATCTTTCCTACGTCATGCTGGCTATTATAGGAGGTTTATCCAAAACTTTAGTCAAATAGCTAGTCCTCTGTACACCTTACTTACCAAAGAAGCTAAATTTTCTTGGACAAAAGAATGTAATGAATCCTTCCTACAGCTCAAGTCACTTTTGACAACTACACCAGTACTTAGGGGTCCTAACTAGACTTTGCCATTTCACATACATATAGATGCTTCAGACTATGCCGTAGGTTCTGTCCTAGGACAAAAGTCTAGAAACCTTGAAAATGCAATCTATTATATCAGTAAGAGTCTCCATGGACCAGAGTTAAACTATACAGTGACTGAAAAAGAATTGCTAGCAGTAGTTTATGCTCTGAACAAATTTTGCCATTATATATTCACCATGCTAAAGAAGATACTACTTTAATAGATGATACATTTCCAGATGAGCATTTATTTCATATTGCTGTCCAAAATCCATGGTATGCTGATATAGCTAATTACCTTGTAGCTAACAAAATGTCCACACATTTCTCTTATAAGGATAAGAGGCTGCTTGTAGAGAAAAGATTCCATTTCTCTTGGATTGATAACACATTATTTTACACTGGACCTGACCAAGTTATGAGGAGATGTGTGAGAGAAGATGAGACATATGAAATTCTGCATGCATGTCATAATGAACCATATGGGGGACACTTTTCAGCCAAAAGGACAACACTAAAGATTTTAACAATTGGCTAATACTGGCCTACACTTCACAAAGATGCAGCTAGTTATACAAGGAAATGTGACAAATGTCAAAGAATGAGCTGACCAACAAGATCAGATGAAGTGCCCTTAAACCCACAGGTGGTGGTAAAACCATTTGATAAATGGGGCATGGACTTTATTGGTCCAATAGACCCTCCATCCAATGGGAAGTCATACATCCTGGTGTGCACTGATTACCTAACAAAATGGGTCGAAGTAAGAGCAATGAAGCATGCTAGGGATCATAAAGTTGCTGAATTTTGTATGAAGAAATTTTTACTAGATATGCCATGCCAAGAGAACTTATTACTAATCAAGGTACTCAATTCACTTCTAATCTAATAATAGAGCTCATGAAGGAATATAATATTAGACATCAGAAGTCAAGCCCCTATCACCCTTAAGCCAATGGACAAGCAGAAGTTACCAATCAGGAGATAGAAGCAATCTTAACAAAGACAGTTCATTTGCATTGCCAAGATTGGAGCAACAGACTATCAGAAGCTGTCTAGGCATATAGAAAAACATGGAAGACCACCACAGGGTTCACTCCATTCAAAATATTATATGGTAAAGCAACAATGCTACCCATTGAATTTGAACACAAGACATTAAGAACAACGCTAGAGTTAAATATTGATCTTCCTACAACATAGAGAGAGCGCTTGCTGCATCTCAATTCTTTGGATGAAATGCGCAAGTCTTCCCTACAGCGCATGAAAATTGTCCAAATGCAAAGGAAATAATGGCACGACTCCCATATTAGGAGTAAGTAGTTCCAGGTTGGAGATTGGGCATTGTTGTATGATTCCAGATTCCAAGAAATACCAGGCAAGCTATAGACACGATGGCTGGGTCCATATAAAATAAGCCATGTATTTACAAATGGAGCAGTCCAGTTGACCAAAATTGACCAAGTACACTTCAAGCTATTAGTCAATGGACATTGACTAAAGTTGTATCACCATCCACAGACAAAAGAAGACTTCCTGCAACAATTCAACTAGCCAATTTTAAAGGATCAACAGGTAACACTTCCTGCAACAGAGGGTGTCAACCTTCTTCCTGCAGCTCTTCAATATGAATTCCTTCAAAGAATGACCATAATAAAAAATTTATGTTTATATAAGGTTCAATTCTCCATTCACTTTCTACATTCTTCTTTTTCAACTCATTTCATTCCTTAATCTTCCATCCACCCACCTCCCACGTCATCATTTTTCTATGCTTTCAATAAAGAGATCGTGCGCTGACACATGTTGCCGCTGTCATTCCACTCTCACCACCTTTTGCTGGCACGTGCAATGATCAATTGACCGGCACAAGCTTTTCAAATTTATTTCCATTTTTAGCATATAGATTTCGTTGGTTATATCTAATACTGCAATAAATGTATCGTTGCGGCCTGAAGCCAGTTCTGTACCTCCTGCAAGTCTGACAAGTGAGGACACTTGTGAATGTTTTGTAGGGGGTAGGGAACTGTACTAATTCCTAAATGTCATTTCTATTTACTCATTAAGATACTCAAATCTGTACTTTGGCCTTGTATTAATTAAAATCCAGTTGCCGCATCACACAAGTGTCAAGTGTCATACCTTTATTCCTAAATAAACCCCTAATTGTCAGACTAGATGTGACCTAGAATTAAAATCATGAGATAACTCTCGCATGAATATCTATAATTCATTTTGTTCATATTGAGAATACCAGAAGAATGTGAAAAAGGGTCCATGGTTTTACAAGAGGTAGTCTGAAATTCAAAAGAGAAGAAGGTAATTTTTGAGAATAGAGCAGAGGTTGAATTTGGTAAGCACAAATGGGGGGCCAATGTAGTGGCATGAACCAATAGTTCATGGTATTTTACTTTCTGATGTCAAGGCAGTAAGAAGATTTAATGCCTATGGATGGCTAGGATATTTCTTGAAATTGACGGAGTTTGATGAAGAAGCAGCAACAGAATTTGCAAACACATTTGATGAAGGCCAAGCAACAGTGTGGGGATTGATAGTCATTGCTACAGAGGAATGAATAACAGAAGTAATCAGGCTACCAGTAGCAGGGGAACACTACCCCAATGCGCATGATGCCAGGTTAGCTAGGTCCCAGTTCACCCTACCAGGTGACCCTCCTCTGGAGATTACTAAATAGGGGTGCAAAAGAATGTCCATTCCTCCACCATATTATGAGTTAGCCACACATATTATCAGGTATTTTACCTATGAAGGAATATTTTATAATTTGCACGTGCATCATTTTAAGTTGCTTAGTTATGTAAGGCATAATCTTCTAATGAATGTCCCCAATTTCTTGTTTAATATGCTATGCGTTAGTGTTGAGGAAACCCAGAAAGGAAATGACAATTCTGTTACTCACCATGCCCTAATTAAATTGCTCATAGAGAAAGCTCTTAGGGACGTCTCTCCTATGGCATGGGCAAAATTTGTCCAACATAAAACCCTGCAGCCTTAGATTGCCCCTAATGTGAAAATTAGCTAAGATAATGCAGTCCCCACTGACCCATCTGATGAGCAAGGTACCCAAGGGGCAGAAACCAAAAATTTACAAGAAACTATGCCTTTACCTGCTCATATGAGCAATGTACCTACTTTCACCCGAACAAAAGGAAAATAGAAGTTAGAGGGAGAAACTTTGGTTCCTACAGCTGAGCCACGATGTAATGCCCACCCTAGAATCTTCCTATGTTAGATGGATAGGACTATTGCTTTGACACTTTGGAATTTAGGATGGACTATGTTTATTATTTAGTTAGCATTTTATGAGACATTTGAGCATATATATTTGGTTATTGTAGTTATTTGGACATATTAAAGGAGTTATAATTTAATGATGAATGGCTAGAAATGAACTATCAGTAAAATGTTTTACATTTATTTGTGTTATGATGTTTGGGTAAAAGCACAATAATCTGTCACCTTTTAGGACAACTTATCAGCACAGCTAAATTTTAGTATTTCTAACTAAAAATTAATTTTGGCCAAACATATGGTCTAGCTAGATTCATTATAGTTAA
>MU227218.1:1999393-2013534 GCA_018584345.1 Thuja plicata
AATGTGATTTGTAATGAATAGTTATTCAATGTGTAGGAAGGAGAAATGGAATTAGTATATAAAGTAAGGAATATAATTGTAAATGAAATGTTATTTTCTTACCTTATCTCTTAAGTTCTAAATGTGAGAGTAAAGAAAGGAAATGAAATTCAATTTGGATAAGTAATGTAAATATGTTAGCAAATGAATTCATTAAGGGAACCTTAAGGAATGTTAATGTGAAGAAGTAATGATTTAATGTTAGAAAAAAAAATATTTTTTAGTTGCAAATTTTTGTCATAAGACCTGATTCCTTATGGGTTCCCTGGCAGGGACATTACACATGAAACCCTACACTCTCGAGAGGGAAGAAAATGAAGTCTATTCTTGCAACCACTACTCCTCCAGCCACTATTCCTGCATCAGAGAAACCAAAGAGGGTTAGTAAGAAAAAGGCTGTAGAGGTTGAGGAAACCCCTGTAAGAAGAAGCCCTAGGATGAGAGGGCAGATTCCTAAAGTACCCATTGAAAGCCAGTCCGCTTCCCCCAAACAATTTGAGGAGGAAACTCCTATTCATATTTTTCCAGATGATTCTCCCAGCTAGTCTGAGATTCCATACATTTCTCAAAATATGGATGAGAAGTGTGAAGTTGAGCCAAATGTATGTCAAAATAACCTAGGAGCTAGTCATAAGGATGTTCTGAACCATGAAGAAGAAACCCCTATAAGTCACCAGCTAGCTTGCATAGAAACTGCCCTAGTTTCCTATAAGTGAACTTGGTTAATAAATTTCTTAGAGAAGTCATGGAGGGAACAAAGGAAGAAGAATAACTAGGATGAAGACAGTGGTCTGATTACTCTAAAAATGCTTCTCTTCCAGTTATATAATAAGCATGTGTTGAAAACCACTCTATGGGGAGAAGAGAAAAAGAAATTGCAGAAAGTAATAGCAGAGGAAATTGCAGAATTAAAATATCAAATGGAAACACAGAAACAAAGGATGGAACATGCCCTTAAGCTGGCTGACCAGATAATTGCTTGTAGACCGCCACCTAGGATCTATACCATCTGTCTAAAAGAACAATTCCTCTTATTCTAGTTGATGATGACCCTCAAGGATGTAAATGCAGAGTTCAAATCAGCCCAAGAATTTTATGGTTTATACCAAACCCTTCCATCATGGCAACAAAACTTACTCTGTCAGTTGTATGTGCATAATTTCATCATCCCTACAGAGACTAAATGGAACCCCCTACTTTACATAGGGGATATACACCTAAGGGCCCTAATGTCTTTGATGAACAATGAGGCCAAATATGATAGACAACTGGAGAATTATAGAGAACTGGAGAAATTAGAACCCCTACCATTAAGAGCAGAAAGAAGTCAACTAGAAGAATTCCTGAGGGATTGGTTCAAACTCACATATGAGAATGTTAAAAAGGAAATAAGAGATAAAATTTTCAAGCTCAGAATAGATTTGTATGAAGAATATGACAATATGTCTTATTTTGTCTTCCAAAGAGCCTTAACTGGTGCCAGAATTAGGTGGAGAAAATTATCAGAGGCATTAGAAAGGTCAGATTCACACAGCCCCATTAACCTTGAAGCAACCATACACCAAGCACTGAAATACATGGGGCTGGGTAGGCAAATCTGACAGGAACTCTGGTATCCGCTCACAATGTAGCCACCCATGCTCCTTTGGCCCCTGTATGACATCAACACTACCAGGCTTGACAGGCTGCAGGAGGATCACAGAAGAGAAGTTTGGGAAAGAACAAGAGGATTCTACTACTCCTTCAAGAGCCAGAGGCGAGAAAGAACTAAATTTGGTGACTTTAGGTCAATTTCCAGAAGATGCAATGCTTGAGGACAAGCATTTGATTAACCAAGGGGCAGATGATGAGGCCAAATTATTGCCTTTATTTTGCATAATTTTATATACTCTGTTCTAATTTCTATCAAGACATTTGTGAACCTGGCCAGTTAAAACTTGTGATAAATTCCAATTAGAAATGATAAACCATGGGTACATATTTGTGACATATTTTTCCAATATTATACATATAGTGCACTATTTCATATAACCATCAGAATATATGTTCTAATATCTGAATTTAATTTGATTAAACTTGTTGCATGAATATTTCTGCATCACAACTAACTTGTCAGGGAAGGAAGCAGCTGGAGAGTGGTTGACATCATTCAAGGAATACTATTGAGGACCAGCTACGGTGGAGTGATCATCATAGCACCAGGAGACACGACTACTACAGTGGAGGAGCCACTATTCCAGGATGTGGGGATGTAGTGCTACTATATTCCCTCTGCACTTTATTATGTTGAATTGGTCACCCAAACTTTATTACCCACACTGCGGGCTGTTGCATTTCCATCTTCTTCTCTGACATGTTTTCAGCAAGATAGTTTCTTTTCTATTTTGTAATAAGCGTTCAATCCTCTATTTATAGGGATTGGACCGATAGTTTGTAGTTAAAAAGAAAGAGAGAGAGTTAGAAAGAAAGAGAGAGAGAAAAAGAGAGAGAGAGTTAGAGAGAAAAGTTTTTGGAAGAAAACTGTTATATCTTACAACAAGTTATTTTAAGTTTCATGTATTGTTCTTATGTAATGAGTTTTTGAAATATAATGAAGTCATTCTTGGTTTACATTCTATGTTAGTAGATTAGAAGAAACCAACCAAGGGGGCCCACTTGGGAGGTGGAATAGATTAGAGTAGAGTAGATTTACTTCCAACATTTCTATTATTTCCAGTATTTCATATAGAAGTTACAGTTTCTTCCTGCAACATTGTACTTTGTGAATGTTCTTGCAGCATCTGCAAGAATAGTTATAATGGATGTTCTGGGTTGAAAGTATAGGTTTAAGTAGAGTTTACAATTTCTAGCATTCATTTCAGTAAGGATATAAGTGTATTCTTTTCCTGCAGCACTAGTGTAGGTTTCTTTTATGCATTTCTTACCTTCCCGCAACATAAGCATAATGACTCTTTAAGGAACCTAGTGCACATACTGTGCCGACCATTTCAAGTATATGTCCTTGGGTTGACAAGTTAAATGTACCTCATAGTGGGAGAAGTAGTCCTTATATTGAATAAACTATTCCTAAGAAAGGCCTTGAGCATGATTATTCCACACCTATTGTGAGGCGGTTCAATTGGCCATAGAGAAAGCCGCTTCTTTGATGTTAGAGATTGTAAGCATTTGCTCACAAAAGGCACACTACTCGATCGCTATGTGATTTGGAGTAACAACAATAAAAGCCTTAAGCACCTCTTCCTACACAACAGAATTACCTTGTGAAGAAAACACTTGTTCATAATGATGAACAAAAGCCTGAAGAATGGTCGAAAGCTCAGTAAGGGTTTCAGATCCTTGTTTGATCTTTTGAATACCAACATTGGTTGCTAGGCTTTGAGAGCATGAAAAAAATCCTTAGAGGCTTTATCGCCCACCTCCAACCAGTGGAGGTGAGCTTTGATTTGAGCTCCATGAGCAGCATAGGCATCAGGAATTTGCTTCTCATGTCAAAGTTGGGCCAGCTTAAGCTAGAGTTTAGAATCAAAAGGGTTCAACGCAAGCATATCAACAGCATTGCAAAGAGCCTTATTGTTAGCTTCATAAGCACGCTTCCTGTAGTAGGCTAACTGATGACCGTAAATGCAAAGAAATCTTGCAGTACGGGTGATGGCATCATTCCACCATTGAATCCAACCAAGGTGACTGTGGGGCCGAGGCTCTAAATTCCAAACTTGAAGAATGTGAGCAATAGTGGAGGCATGCATCAGCACAGACTTGTTGAGATAAAACTGCGTCTGAGCATCCCTCCTAGAAAAGGACTGGCAAGTGATGGAAAAATAAATGGGGAAGTGATCTGACAGGGTCACATCTGTTAGAGGAATGACAGGTAGGCCTTGATCTTTAGAAAAAGAAAAAAAATATTGAGCCGTTATCATAGCATGATCTAGTCTCTTAAATATGCGGTTAGAGCCAGCTCTAAAATTAGAACAAGTATGCCAAACCCCACCCTACTAGCGGTGGTTAGCATTGGGATCAAAAAGGCCCAATTTATTACACATATGGTACCAGGATTCTCTCTCCCTAGCTTTACATTGAAAAGGCGTAATCCCTTCCTTGTCAGAGGCCAGCTCAACCATATTAAAATCCCCACACATAACCCAAGTAGCAGGAGGCAAATTGTCTGCCATCCAACACCAAAGTTGAGATCTTTTGACAACATCATTGGGAGCATAAACACTAATGATACCAAAAGAATGATTATGAAAAGATAGAAAAATCATGGTGACACGCTGCATCAGATCAGATCCATGAGGAATAAAAGAAGAATGAAGGCAAGGTGACAGAATAGTAATGACACCACCTTTACTAGCTTCATGCTGAGAAGAAAATACAATGTCGTCCGGCCATATGACATGACAGGCATAGTTAAGTAGGAACCCAAAAATTTTAACTTCCTATAAATATAACACGTCTAGACTGTGAAGTCTATGATGGGTATCATGAACATAGTACTTTCTAGAGAGGTCAGTTAGACCTCACACATTCCAGGACAAAAAATTCATAAAAACTCTTGCATGGTTTCCTCATCCCCAAGAAGGCTGGTACAGAGCCAAAGCTGGGGAGTAAATCTCTAGAAGAGATAAACCACCTTTTTTCTGGTCATCCGTGTGTCCTTCAGGACTACAAGACTAATGCAAAGACTAGGAGGAAACTGAAGAAACCACTAGCGGCGCGAGCACCACTTCTAGAGTGGAAGGCCTCACGGCGGAGCTTTTCCCCTGGATAATAGGGTTTGAAATAAGCAGCACCACCGGTGACGCATCAGTGAAAGGAGGATATTTTCCAACCAGAGGTTCCAGAGATGACACAACAGTGGAAGTGGCTTGTGTCATCTTGGAGCCTGAGGCATTCCTACCTTTTCATGAAACTGTAGTTCATTCTTTTTTTTTTCCAGGTTCCATTTTTTGACCGACGCTTCCTTTGGCGATGGCTTCACCTGAGGGGTAGCTAGCGGGCAATCCTTAATCTTGTGCTCTTCTGATTGATACCTATAACAAGTGTTGGGTAGGTTCAAATAGAGCACATTTTGAGAAATGGTGACAGAACTAACCTGGATTTCAACATTGTCCTTGAGGTCCCTAGAAAGGTCGACCTCAACACACACACGCTTCTGGGGACGGGCATTGAAAAATTTGTCATGCTCCATGACAATGATCTTACCAAGGGTTTTAGAAATAGACTCAATAAATAGCCAACATGGAAAAGGGAGACCAGGAAATTCAATCCAAATAGGAACCCTAAGTTTCTTGTCGTCCGAGATAGTGAAGTCTCGAGCCCATCTCTGAAAAACAAGCAGGGATGACCTAACAGTCTAGGGCCCGCAGCTAAAAACCGCTTCCGCCTGGGAAGGGTTAGCAAAATGGAAAAGGAAAAAACCTTTGGTAAGGTTTCACACATCGTCAAGGTGGACCCCATGAGGGGTCCAGCTCTTGTTTACCCAATCTTTGAGGATACTTTCAGGAGGAGTACGACCCACAAAATATCCAATCAGAGTATGCTTTTCTAACCATTCACATGCAGAATCAAATTCTTTCAGATTAAGAACAATATCAGGGTTACCTCGTGAAAGACCTTCGGGACAAACTTGCAAGGACGTTTGTTCAGAGGAGGCACCATAGATTTTTGAAGGTTCAACTTGTGCACCAGCATCAACTGCTAGGCCAAAGTTGGTCAGAGCCATACTAAAAGCTAACCCTAATGCAAAAATCCTACAGTAAATGTGGTATGATAGATGGAAATCTCAGAGCAAAGACATAGATAGGATGTTGTATGTATGAAACCCTAGCAGAGCCGACAGAAGCAGATTTTTAGATTCCAACAACACATCAATGTTACCAACATATCAAATAACATTTCAAAACATGATGACCCTATGAAGGAATTTGAACAAGAGGTTGTTCTTCCTAAACTCCTTCGTGCTAAGATAATTACTAGACCTAAACATAAAAAGAAACATAGTCTATACTTGAAGATTCTTCCTTTTTTTTTCTATCATAGATTTCATGATCAGTCTAATGAATGTCAAGCTTTATATTATAAGATTAGGCAGCTCATTGATAGTAACATTATTTATATATCATGTGGCAATGAGTTGTATTTTAATCCTATTTTCCCAAAATAACATTTATGTTCCTATTATGGAACTCTATATTATGTAAATAATGTTAGCCTAATCTTTGGGGGCTCGTTGGCTTGCATAATATTGTGAGTGATATAATAGGTCCCCTTTCATCCTTGTTCCCACACTTGGGGGGCAAGGATGCCATCTCCTTCTTTTCTGTCTTTCCAGGATTTGCTTTTCCCTCGGTTAGGTAGTATCTATCTATTATGTGATATCCAATCATACATGAAAATCTTGGTTTGCATTAAGGATCTATGTCTTTGATTATAACCTATTTCATTGTTTGACATTGGGTTTCCATGGTTGATAAATCTCTCACCTTGTAAACTAAATAATGTGTTATCCCTCACAAGGGTTACTTTTTCACTTCTCACATGATATCTCTTTGCTACAAACTCTATTGATATAATTTGATATATCCCTTGCCTTCACACCTGGGGGGCAAGGCATTCTCCTTCTTCCTCTATCTAAGGATCTACTTTCCTTAGTTTAGTGGCATTTGTTTATCATATAACATTATTTCCTTATAAAGATGTATGTCTTTGACTATGGATATCCTCTTATATGAGAGGTGATTGTCCTAGGTCATCACCTCTTCTTTAATTTTCAAACTATGTTTTTGATAAACTCTTGCTCTTGCTTTGGGTTAGAGTTTGATGCCTTCATCCCAAGATTCCTCTTCCTCTTGATTATAGGGGGCTTGATGATTGAATCTTTGTTCCCTCTTTTCTTTAGAAGATGACATTTTATCCTAAGCACTCCTCTAGGGTAGGGCTCTTGCTTATAAGATCTCTTCCTTTTTGAGGATCCTTTTTCCATAAGTGATATGTCCATTTCATGATTATCTATACTCTTAGATGTAAGGGTCAAGACTCTTCGCTAAGAATATGGTATACATTGTTAAGTTGGATATCTCCTTACCTTGTGAAGTAGGTATCCTCTTTTCTCTTCCTTATCCTACCTAGTGGCTACATAGTCATGATAAGGAGGGGGGCATATATAGGGTCTCCCTTGTACTATATTTTACATTAAATTACATTTTGCAGCATGCTAAATCCTCGAAAGGTAATGCACATAAGTTGCTAAATCCTGAAGGGACACGCATTTTTATTTTTACTTTTGCTAAATCCTCGGAAGGTAACACACAAGTTGCTAAATCCTGAAGAGATACACATTTTTAATTTTATTTTTGCTAAATCCTTGGAAGGTAATGCACACAAGTTGCTAAATCCCAAAGAGATATGCACCCTTTTATTTTACAATATGCTAAATCCTCGAAAGGTAACGCACATAAGTTGCTAAATCCTGAATGGACACACATTTTATATTCCATAGTGATACAAGAATGTGGATATATGGATATTTTAAAAGCTTCTAGAAGATGCATTACAATTACAAGCATAGTTTATGGGTGAACCTGTTGGGCTCTCCCTCCTTGCTGAATCATAGTAAGGTGGGCATCTTACTAGGCAAGGTAATCACTATCTCTTTTCTCTCTTTCGCTTTCATGCTAGTAGGATTAGCTCATGAAGCTATGTTATTTATAGTGTTTCTCTTATCTTCCTTATGTAATCATGTATGTTTCTATGATTGATTTCTATTTATTTCCATATCTTTATGTATGTATGTTGAGTAAGAATCCTTGGTCTAGAGGCTCATGTCCTTGACTTAGTGATATTCTACTTTGTTGCGATCCACCAGTGTCTTTCTTCTAACTTTACCGTGAGCATGTTTGATTTCTATACTCCCACTAAAGTGGGGGCTAAATGTATAGTCGGAAAATGGAAGAACTTCCATGGTATACTTGTTTATCCTTTCGCGTAGGTGGTTTGGGGTCATATAAAGTATCTTGAATGGGTTCCTGACTTTGACCTGACTTTCCCCCTGTTCTGCCTCTCTTTCCACTTCTTTCCATCCAGTTTTTGACATCCTGGACTGCAGATCTGAGGTCTTTGACCCTAGGGTTAGGGTTGAACTTTTGGGTCTATGTTGACCACACCCCTAACCTAGGTCAAGGTCGACCTTGACCTTGAGCTAGGGTTCAAATCCTAGGGTCCCACAATTTCTGGATGTCGGTATTTGCAAAAAGTTATTTTCCGCTTCCGGGTCGGCTGTTTCAGGTTCCAAAGCGGTGATTCCTAAATTATATTTAACATAGGTCCTCTTCTAGGGGCATGGGTCTAATTGTAATTTAATTCTCCTATTTCAGCCTCCTTAGAAGATTGTGTCCTAGTTTCATATAAAATGAGGCTTTCTCCTCTCATTTTCTCTAACCATCAACTAAGTAATAAAAAATTCATCAAGAAAAAGTTCAAGCATCCATTGTTCTACATGTTTCCAATCTTTCATGGTGTTCAAGTATTCCTCTCAAGAATTCAATTTCTCCATTGAAGATCAAGGATTCAAGATTTCAAGCCTTTGAAGGGATTTGGTTCAAGCATTCAAGATTTATCATTCAAGCTCTAGATCTAGCCATCATGATGGTGTGATCTTCCTTCAAGATCCTTTGTGCATCCTCAAGACTCTTTCATCATCTCTTCAAGGTGGATTCCAAGCATACTATCATGGAGGTTTATGGTTTCTATTGAGTCCAAACTTTCATATTTATATACTTATTACATTTGAATTACAATTGAATATCTATTCAATATCATAGCTTCATTGTTAGATTCAATTCTACTACTTGCTAGCATTCTTATTTAGATTATTGATTTAAAGGTTAATTCATAAATCATGGTTTGACTAAGGCAAATCCCTCCCCCCAACAAAAAACCTCTTTTTCTTGTAGGTACAGGTTCATGATTGAATATTTGAACTTAGATCTGGATACCCTTTTCAGTGAACTATCGGGATCCACGAACAGATTTTCTGTAGGACTTGTGTAGGTCAAGGTCGACATTATTGGGTCAGGGTTAACATTTGTGGGTCAAGGTTGACCTTTTTCATAAGACAGAGTTGGATCAGAAAAATATTCTTGGGTTTTGTTCGTCTCTACGTTCCGGTTCCGGATCATACTTTAGTTTTTCCAGAAATAGAGTACAGACCTCAAAAAACAACCTTCTTTGATCTGCAATTCTTTAAGGTTGGTACATTCCTCCTATCCATTTCAATTCAAACCCTTAATCATTCTAAATCTATCAAACATTTACATTCACACCCCCACATTTTAAGAGGGAAACCTAGGATCTCCTTCTTTATTCTTATTTCTAATAGATTGATTCATTTATGCATTGATCCTTTTTGGGTTGATCAATTTGGATCCTTCCTTTGTGCATTTGAGAATAAAAGGGAATGTCTTATTTATCCTTCCACTCTAAAAATTAAATGTAAGGTGATAAGTGATTTGAGTATCAAAACACTCTTAGTCCATTAACATCATTTTTCTCCCTTACATTGAGACACCTAAAATGGTATTTCCTAAACCTTTGATGATGGTAAAAGGGTGTCCTCGAATAACTATTAAGGGTAAACCCAGAGATCCTTTGGATTTCTTTGATAACACATATTCTATTTCACATGCTTATCGCACTCAAAATAATCCCCAACCTACTGTCCCAGCTACTTTACCTCCTTCTTAGCCTGTGCTTCCTCAAGCACCTAGGTTAGCTTCTTCCTTTAAGGAATATGATTTTGTGGAATAGTTACGCGCTACTCCGGCTAAGATATCTTTATGGGAATTACTTCAAACTTCTCCTACATATCATGAGGTGTTGCAAAAATATTTATCTACTCTCCCCGCTATGCCTCCTAATCAAGAGAACATTAATTCATTTATGGAGTGCATGCATACTATGCCTTCTGTACCTCCTATTGTGTTTTCCAATGATGATTTACCTACTGTTGAGGTGCAGAATCAATATGATGCTCTTATGGTTTTTGTCTCTATTAATCAGAGTATCATTCATAGAACATTGATTGATAATGGATCTGGGCTTAATGTTTGTAGCATGGATATGCTTAGGGCAATTAAGGCCGATCTTACAACTATTCAACCAGATAATATTCCTATTCGTGGTTTTGATAATATTGAAAATAAAACTTTGGGTATTATTACGCTACCTATTAAAGTTGGTCATGTGCTTCTCTACACTCCTATCCATGTTATGCCTGGACCACTCAATTATAACCTTTTATTAGGAAGATCTTGGTTACATACTATGCATGCGGTTCCTTCTACTCTTCATTGCAAGGTTAGGTTCATTTATAACAATCTTATGTACACACTACATGCGGATGATGCACCAAATCCTTGCCTGAATGCAGAATATGCTAAGGTTCCCGAACCTATACAACCAGTAACAAAACCTGAGAAACCACCTGAGGTTAAACAAGATGAGATTCCATTTTCTTCCCTGATAGAAGATGATTGGGGAACATTGGATTTTAATCCTACTTTCCTAGGAGAATATAAAGTCTCAGATTTGGAATTTATGAAAGAACAAACCGAGTTTGAAAAACAAGTTTTTATTATTTCTCCACTTTCTGAGGAATTAAAAAGTAACTTTGTTGTTGCTTCTCATGATGAAACAATTGAGACAACAAAGCCAGATTGCTATGACATTGTGACATATGCTGCTCCTTTAACTCAATCTGGTATGGTTGATAGATATGGTTCTGGTTATCATTTACTCAAGAAATCAGGATTTAATGGGAAAGTTTGTGGTAAGTATGAACAAGGTATACAAGTACCCCTGGATAATGAAGGTTGTGATTATACTTATGGGTTAGGATTCAATCCTTATAGGCAACCATCAGCTTTCCCTCTTAATGTTAATCATATTTGTGGTGGACATTTGAAATTGGTTAATTTTCTTCTCCTTGACATGGATCAAAAGCCTAGTTTGGACATTTTTCCTGAGGATGAAGCCCTTGCTGATTTTTTAGGAGCTTATCAAGATCTACCTACATTTCATCATAAAAGGAGAACGCATTATTGCCTAAATAATGAAGCCTATTTTGGAGAACATGATGAATCAAATATTTCCCCTTTGCCAATAGATTCTCCCATACAAAGTAATTTATTAATAACTAAGACTATTGATGTTCAAGTGGATAAGAATGATGCTGAAAAAACAATCAAAATTAGACAGTGTTTGAGTCAAGATGAACGTGATCAAATGGTTTCTCTCTTGCTTGAATATAAGGATATCTTTGCTTGGACATATTCAGCTATGCCGTGTATAGACCCCAATATTTTCACTCATAATATTGTCCTTAAACCTAATGCTAAACCTGTGAAATAGAAGATTAGCAAGATGAATCTGGGCATCGCTTTACTGGTAAAAGATGAAATTGAAAAATTATTAAGTGCCAGATTCATCCACTCTATTGATTATTCTGAATGGATTTCCAATATTGTGGCTATTTCTAAGGGATAAAATAAAATAAGAATGTGCACTGATTTCTGGGATTTAAATAAAGCATCCTTGAAAGATGACTTCCCGCTACCTAATATTGAAATGATTGTGGATTCAATAGCAGGTCATGCGTTATTATCTTTTATGGATGGATTTTCAAGTTATAACCAAATTTTTATTCCTATTGAAGATCAACTTAAGACCACATTTATTACACCTTGGAGGACATTCTATTGGGTCATGATGCCTTTTGGATTAAGAAATGCGGGAGCCACTTATCAACGTGCCATGACTTTGATTTTTCATGATTACATTCATAAGATTAAGGAATATTATGTGGATGATATCTTGGAAAAGTCTATACAAAGAGAAGATCATGTGTTCATTTTAAGACAAATATTTGAAAGAATTAGGAGTTACAACATGAGGTTAAATCCTAAGAAATGTGCTTTTGGAGTTGATTCTGGAAAATTATAACAATTTATTATTTCTAAGCGAGGCATAGAGGTTGATACTAAGAATATTGATGCTATTTTTAACATGCCTCTTTCTAAGAATATTTCTCAATTACGCAGTTTACAAGGTAAAATACAATCTATTTGTTGCTTTGTTTCTAACCTAGCCGATAGGACTGTTCCTTTTACTTCTTTACTCAGAAAAGATACCACTTTTTCTTGGAACCAGGAATGTAAGAAATCCTTTGAACAATTTAAGGAATATCTTGCTAATCCTCCTATCTTACAGCTTGCTCAATTCAATAAACCATTTTATCTATATACTTCTGCCACTTCCAATGCTGTGAGTGCATTGTTGGCTCAACATGACAGTGAAGAAAAGGAAAAACCAGTATATTATATTAGTCAGACCTTGTTGGATTATGAAACATTATATAATCAACTAGAATGAAAATGCTTGGCTTTAGTTTATGCTTGTCAAAAAATCCGGCATTACTTGTTGAATGTTGAAGTTAATGTGATTGTTAAATTTGATCCTTTAAAACACCTTTTCTCGAAAACTGATCTTTCTGGTTGGTTAGCAAAGTGGGTGATGTTGCTCATGAAATTTGATCTCAATTTCATCCTTCAAAAGTCAATTAAAGGACAAGCTTTAACTGATTATTTAGCTGAAGCTCCTTGTCCTCATTCTAATACAACTGTTACCTTAGTATAATTCCCTGATGAAAATATATTTGAAATCAAACAAGAAGATGTTTGGGAGTTATATTTTGATGGTTCTAGATGCAAGACAGGTTTTGGGGTGGGCATTATCTTGATCCCTCCTACAAAGAAACCGATCCCTATGTCATATAAACTAAATTTTCCTTGTACTAACAACATTGTGGAGTATGAAGCTTTTATAACTGGCTTACGAGTAGCTTCATCCCTTCATATTAAAAACTTAGAAATTTACGGGGATTCACAATTGATTGTGGAACAAATCAAAGGAGGTTATCAAACTAAGAATGATAATATGACACAATATTGAGATTTGGCTCTTGATATTCTTTCACAATTCTCTTCCTACACAATTCAAACTTTACCTAGGAAAGATAATCGACACGCAGATGCCATGACAAGCACAACTTCTTTGGTTTGTCTTGAGAATAATGATGAAGACTTTCAATTTACTATACACACTCTTAAAACCACTGCAATTTCTGATAAGGTTATTGTTGATTTTTGTAACTTGCACTTAGATGAATGGTATTCACATGTCTTTCATTTTTTGAAAGATTTAATACTTTTACTGAATCGGCAACAAGGAACACACGTAATCATATTAGAAAACTGGTAGCCTGTTATATCATTTTAGGGGAAATGCTTTACAAACATTCATACAAAAGTTTACTATTAAGATTTCTTAGCAAAATTGAAGTACCTGTAGCTTTAACAGAAGCTCATTCTAGTTCTTGTGGAGGAAATTTTGGTGGGAAATCTTTAGTTAATAAACTTCTCAGAATGGGATACTACTGGCAAACAATGGAGCAAGATTCCTTTACATTTGTCAAAAAGTGTCCTCAGTATCAACAACATGGTAATCTAATTCATGCTCCCACTCGTGAGCTTCGTAATCAAGTTGGTCCGTGGCCTTTTAGCATTTGGGGTTTTGACCTTATTAGAAAAATCTCACCGACTTCTTCTCAGGGACATACGTACATTCTCACAGCTATAGATTACTTTACAAAATGGGTAGAAGCTATCCCTCTTTGTTCTACTACTGCAGATGTTATCTGTGATTTCATCCTTAACCATATTATAGCATGATTTGGTATTCCTTCAATGATAGTTTCGGACAATGGTACTTCCTTCAAGAACAAAGTGTTGCAAATAATCAAGACTAGCCAAGTTACTGAGAGGGGAGGGGTGAATCAGTAACTCTTAAAACTTTAAATCATTTCTGCATTTGTATATACTTGACCATTCATTTATCTAATCTACTGCAAGCATGAAAGTATTAATCATTCATAACACATAAACACAAAGATTTGGTGACCCAGAAACCTTCCAAATAGAAAGTAAAACTGGGGTGGGGATGGTACCCACAAAACTTTGGTACTACAGTATAAAGTTGGCCGGTTAAGG